>JBBPUL010000355.1:7816-23144 GCA_038094675.1 Spongispora temasekensis | reverse complement strand
TATACATATCCAACTTAGCTACAAATGCAGTTTTCTTAGGATACGAGTTTCTTAAACAGTATAATCCCTCCATAGACTGGAGAAATCATACCATGACTTTTGACCATTACAATGGTGTGAATGTAAACAAAATCTCTCTGGAAAAACAAAAACAAATCAAAACGGAAGTTCCTATGGAATTTCACAACTTTTTAGATGTCTTTTCAGAGCAGGAATCTATGTGCATGCTGCTTCGAAAGACTTGGGACCATGCGATTGATTTGCATCTGGATTTTGTACCCAAAAAAGGTCAAGTCATCCCAATGTCTCAAACAGATTTGCTAGAAATTCACAAGTTCCTTGATGGTGAACTAGAAAAAGGTTATATTAGACCCTCGAAGTCACTCCAGATGGTGCCGGTGTTCTTTATACCTAAAAAAGATGGAAAAAAGAGATTGGTAATGGATTATCGCTACCTCAATGAGGGAATGATTACGAATGCTTACCCATTGCCTCGCATCGATCAACTGGTTGACAGGCTTCGTGGTGCCAACATGTTTACCATGCTGGACCTTCATTGGGGTTACACCAACGTTCACATGAAAGAGGGAGACGAATGGAAAGGTGCCTTCATTACCCCCTTTGGGTCTTTCGAACCCCTGGTTATGTACTTTGGATATAAAAACGCACCTGCTATATTCCAGGCCATGATGGATAACTTATTTCATGATCGCTATAATGACACTGGTGAATATCTGGACAATCTTATTGTCTTTACTACTGGGTTATCTCGTGCCGAGCACACACAGAAAGTTCATGAAGTGTTACAGGTCTTGCGGGATAATGACCTTTACTGCAAACCTTCGAAATGTTTCTTCTTTAAATCTACTGTTGACTATTTGGGTATGGTTGTATCTAAAGACGGGGTAGACATGCAACAAAACAAAACAAAAGCTATTGTGGAATGGTCCCAACCGTAATCTGTTAAGCAGATTCAGTTGTTCCTGGGACTTTGTAACTATTACCGACGCTTTATTGAAAACTTTGCACACACGGCAAAACCCTTGACAGAGTTGACCAAAAAGGATGTACCATGGTCCTGGGGACCAGCACAAGAAGACACATATGTAACATTAAAAGAAAAATTTACAAAAGCACCGCTACTCGCATACCCCGATAGCACCAAAGAACTAAGGGTAGAAACCGATGCTTTGGACATCGCCACAGAAGCAGTGCTCTCAGTACATTGTGAAGATGGTCTCTGGAGATCTTGTGCCTTTATATCCCATTCCTTCGATGCAGCAGAAAGGAATTATCCTATTTATGATAAAGAAATGGCTGCCATCATCCATGCTCTTAAAGAATGGCATCACTATCTTATAGGAAGTCCACGATTTGAAATCTGGACCGACCACAAAAATCTAGAATACTGGAAAAAATCACAAACCTTATCACCACACCAAGCCCAATGGCATGCTACTTTACAGGAATTCAACTATGTCTTAATTTATAAACCTGAATCAACCAATGCTAGAGCAGATGCTTTATCAAGGTGACCAGATCACGGAGATGCTATGCAGAACCTAAATGAAAATATCACAGTACTACCACTGCAGGTTATCATCAACAATGTATATCTAGAATCACCCTTCCTGGAGAAATTACAGAAAATGTCAAAAAACCTAAAAATACCTTCATCAGTAACCTGCTAGTTTGATGAACAACAATCAGTATTTATTAACGATTCCAATCGTGTCTTTGTACCTCCAGGATTGAGGATTGAACTTCTCACCTTATGTCATGATTCTCTGATAGCAGGGCATGCAGGACAACAGTGCATACTATCTACTATCTCTCAGCACTTTTTCTGGCCTGAGATGAAAAAAGAAATAAACGATTACATAGATAGGTGCCAAATCTGTGCCCAATCTAAATTGTCTTCATGTCCTCCGGCAGGAAAACTAGCACCATTGCCGATTCCAAAATATCCCTGGGAGGATATTTCAGTCGACTTTATCTCAGGTTTCTCCACAGTTAATGGCATAGATGCTATCTGCGTAGTGGTGGATCGATTCTCCAAGAAAGTAGTGTTTACGCCATGTTCTAAAACTATTAATTCCAAAGATCTGGCCATCTTATTCCGAGACCATGTGTGGTGCAAGCATGGGTTACCAAAAACAGTAGTATCAGATCATGGACCACAGTTTTCTTCGGTGTTCACAACAGAGTTGTGTAAATTGCTCAAGATTGAACAAAAACTTTCTACCGCTTATCATCCACAAATGGACAGACAAACAGAACGTGTAAACTGTGAGCTAGTGCAATATCTCCATTGTTACATATCTAAGAATCAGGATTCTTGGCTGGAATACGTCAAGATGGCTGAATTCACGCACAACAACACTGTAACGTGTGCTACTGGTAGCATCCCTTTCACAGTAACTCGGAATTACATGCTGCGCATGGGTTTCGAAGTAAAAAATGATACTTCCATCACAGGGCGATTTCAAACAGAGTTAGGAAAAGCACATGCTGAGGTAGAAAATGCTCTTCATGCTAATGCAGAAAAAATGAAAGTGCAGGCTGAGAAGAAGAGATCAGCTGCACCAGAATATCAAAAAGGCGACTCTGTCTGGTTGTCTACAAAGCATCTACATTTGCCTTATGCTTCCGCGAAGCTCACCCAAAAATGGATTGGTCCATTCGAAGTTTTGAAAACTTCATCTAACACCGTCACCTTAAAACTACCAGCCAGAATAAAAATACATCCTACTGTCAGTATTTCTCGAGTAAAACCATTTAAAGATCAATTACCTGGACAACCGGTCAGCAAGCCTGATGCAGTGCATATTTCCGAAGATAGTTCTGAGGAATTCGAGGTGGATTCTATTCTTGACTCACGATCCACTCGACATGGACTTTCATATTTGGTCAAATGGAAAGGATACGACATCAGTGACACCACTTGGCAGCCAGCGGCTGACCTTACCAATGCTCCTCTGGCAATAAAGGAGTTTCATCGAAAAAACCCGGCTGTGCCCAGAAAAGTACAAGGAGTCACTCTCCAAGAATTTGCTTTATTATTTTATGACTCCGGTTGATCTGGAATCTCAACCTAAAGACAGGGTAGTGTTGTAACCTTATTCAAACTCGCCTCCTTTTTCTCATCTCAATGGTGTGGCACACTGCATTACGTAATATGATGTCACTAGTCTAGACCGATCACGTGATATGACATCATCAATGATGTCAGGAGTCTGGACTCCCTTATCTCTTATCTATGACATCATTAGTCTGGACCGCCTCATGGTAGACACATGTAGCTTACTAATGCCTCATGTATTTAATAGTAGTAGACATATATAACACAGGCCAACAGTCGAGCTGAGCCCCAGCTTCAACCTCTTGTGTCTTTGTGACCTAAGTCGCGGTCCCCCATCCTTATCATCTTCTTTTGTGTGGTTAGTAGAGGCCAATGGTCGTGTCCTTGTTAGGTCACTTCAATGTAGAGCAGCTAATGTAAAATATTTTTGTGTTGTGTCATATGTCTGAAGGGAGTTAAACCAGTAAACATAGGTGAGGGGGTGAGGGTAGTTGCTAAGGTGTACTGGTAGCCTGAAGATGGCACAGACTTCTGCCATATGTAGGCCTGTTAGTATATGCAATGAGTAAAAGATAGTAACACAATAACTTTGATGCCAGCTTACTGTGCAGTCCACCTCATTGCTGTCATAGCCTAGTATCAACATCTGTGAGTGCTATATTGAATTATGCCAATGTGGATTGCTTGCAAGTTCCATTGAAGTATTTTGGTTGTAAGCATATCCGTGAATCTACATCTGCTGCATGTTCAACTGGTGGTGTAATGAGCACCACATTGCTAAAAATATCAAAGCAATCATTAATATTGGGTTGGAAGTGCTGGTGTCTATGAGGCAGAGTGTTGACAAATACTCTTAGGGCTTTAAAAAAGCATATGCCATTCTAAATATTGGATTGTTTTTTTGGGATAGGGTGGCTGGTGAGATATCTAATAATGAAATAGTTGTACTGCATGAGGTTTTTGAATGGATTGATATAGGTGATGGTGCTCTGAATTGCTTGATAAGAAAGACTCCTGATTGTCCAATAGACTAGTTCTGTGTTTCCAGAAATAGTAGCTAGTGAACTAAATAACTGCTTCTTGCCATTTGAGCCACCTAGTCATCTGGATGATGTAGCCTTTTTAGTTGTAATGTATGCCTTCTTGGCAAAATCAATATGAAGATGTTCCAATATCTTGGTGTTGAGTCCATCAAGGCTTCCTAGAGTTTGTATTGTGTTAGTATAGTGCATAAGAGAATGTAACTTAGGGATATTGAAGTGATTCCAACACCTGAGTTCTATAAAGATATTCTTCTGGCAGTAAAAATCATCCAGTGCATCTTGCAACACTGTAAGAGTGTCATCTGTAGATGAGTGCTACTTAGCAAGGTGGACAAAGTCAATGAGACTACATATGTACAGCCTGTCTAGACATGTAGTTCTGCATTCATGCTAATAATGGCACTAATAAAAACCCATTCGAACTACTTGTGGTCTTCTGCTGTACACTGTTTGATTATTAAAACTCCTTTCTTGAAGTGACAGAGTCTGGGGAAAATCAGCATTGCACAAAAATATGCATCAAGCAGAGCCATCTCAGAGAGCATGCTACACCATTATTTCAGATGATCCTTGATGATACCTTGATAGAGTTGGTGAAGGATATCAGATGTGATACAAAGGAAGATGTCAGTATGGAGAAGCTTGGCCCAGAAGAGTGAGAAGACTGGGTATAAGCCCTCAGTGATAAACTCAGGTGGGTACTCCTTAGCAGCCTCAGCATAAAATGTTTGCATTGTTTGTGTTTGGTTGTGGTGTAGGAACTGAACATTTTGACCATGTTTATTGGATGGGATCAGGCACTTGAGGCATTGATTTTTAGCACAATAGACCACCAGACATTACTTAGGGTGGTCACCAATAAATGCAGCAAGAATTGGGAAGATATGGTAAATGTAATCATTAACACCAACCATCTCAACACCTTGCTCACCAGCAGCCACAAGTGGCTTTAGTAGTAATGACATGCAATAGTGGAAAAGGCAGTAACCAGTGACTGAGTTGTCTTTAAAGGTTGGTTTTGAAACAGGTGAGTAACCCAGTAGTCTTATCACCTTTGAACCATAACAACTCCATTTTATCAGATGCTAATATCACTGATATAATGTTTGCACTGGCTGGCAACTGTTTCTGCCAGTGAGTAATCCTCAGGAGTATATCAATGTTAAGCAATGAGAAATACTCACCTGCATGTCTCACCACCAGTCACCTGTCCACATTTCATTATATCAGCAAGTCCACTCCTTAGCATCTATAAAGACCTTTTCTGGTGTATATGCTATACTTTCATCAAATACAGGATTGCCCATTAACTCTCGAATAGGATCATGCATCCAAAGTTCAAGTTTCTCCATTTCACTGTCTTATATATTATCCATCATCAGATTATTTTTGTTAAGTGGTCCAAGATCCTCATATACATATACAGATGAGCCTGCAGGCCCACTCTGGTCCTATAGATAGTTTGTCCATAAGCTTCAAGAAAGTATATTTGTTGTTGAAGGATGGCTATGTCCAATTCTTAGTCTTTGTGCAGATGTATAGAATATAGTAAGAATGGGGCAGTTGATTACTGACTGACCCTTTGCTTGTGACTTGGACCAACCCTTTTCCACCCTGGTCCTCAATCCCCTAAATAACTGATCTGTAGTTTGGTATACCACCATTCCTTTTTTTTCAATGCAGCAAACTATAATACCAGGTCCTTATGGTCTCTACCATAACCCTGTGCCTCAACCTTCATGCTTGAATGATTATGAATTAGTAGCAAGTCTCCATTTCTGATTGCTACTACACTGCTGGTTCAATCATCCTTGATCTTGACCATAGTCCTACTACCAGGTTCCTTCAATCCTTGGACTCAAACCTCTTGTCACTGCCCTGTCAGCTCAACTGTTGGCCTTAAACTCAGTCCTACTACCAGATTCCTGTGGTAAAACAACCCTGTGGTTGATATTTGATACAGTAAACCAGAATATATGGTACACAAACCAGGTCAGACAGTCACCTAATTGGGGATCTGACCATTACAGCTAACATATTTAAGTAGAACTGATTGTCTATCCATCTACCCAATGTTGGTCTACTACTAACTCTTATTCCATGCTCATTAATCACTCATCTCTTACCACTGCTCTTTTATTTAATTTCCCACTATGCAAAAAAAAACCAAGAATGTATCGCAGTCTCATGATATACAGCCAGGCAATGTGCCTAGCAGGCATTTTTGTTATCTAATGGTAAAACTTCAAGCCATGCAAAGTAAGTACATGAATTATTACTCATGGTATTGTACTACTAATCTGTTGCCACAATATGTATACAGATGATCATGAAGAAGAACAGATCAACCAGGAGCAAAATGTGCTGGTCAAAATCAAATAATGTAAGGAGCACACCCAAAAGTGGAATCAAGTTGTGAAAGCTGCTAAAGTTGACCTGCACAAGGCCCAGTTAGCACCTCATGCTTAGAGGATGGCCACTGACATTCAGTCTGTTGAGAATAAAGTGGTGAGTACTTTGTTATTTTTTACATGTGTTTTGACCTAATCTATCTAGTTTGAATCTCATGCCACAGAAGATCTCACCTCTACACTAACTTGCACTAGTCTGCCTGCCCTGAAGATGCTTGTGGTGTAAAAGAGTAACATTTCATCCCTGCCCTCTTTGCTGAAGGGTCAGCAGGTATGCTTCATGTTATATATTTGTTGTATGTGTGTTGATTGATTGACAGAGATTACCTGTCCATAATGTCCATGTTTTAGAGCTGATAAATTAGGTGGGCCCACCTTGAATGAGACTGCTACATACAAGAGAGTTCATATACCTACACTATTTGCCAGTGATGATTAGACAGGATAAGTTATGTTATTTAATGAGTAATGTTAGGGTGCATTGACTGTTACAAATGATAGATCTAATGGCATCAAGTCTAATAAAGCTAATCACAATGAAAACTTAGAAGACTACAACACTTTGCTGTTCATTCAGAGAAAGTGTGTGTGCTACACTATTCTTAGCAATAAGAAAAAGTTCAAGCCCACTAGTCACAATATGAACAAACTAACATCTGTAAAATGTCAACCAAAGATGGCAGACTATCCTCCACTGGATTACCAAGTCATTGGAACAGCTATTGAGTTCTATCATGCTCTTTTGTTGACTGAGAACCCTTTTCCAGAGCCCTGCAAAGAGCTTGATTGTATTAGGAATGCTTTTGATGCCAACCATATCTACAACAAGTCACTGCATGTAGAGCTAGATCCTGGCAAGATCAAGATCATAAGTATTGATTTAGGTGGCATGCTGATCACTCAAGATCTTTTAGATTACTGCATGTGGTTTAACCCTATGGGGGCAATTCAAATCAGTAGTCAAGTTGTTCATTGTCTCATCATATGGATTCCAAGTTGGAGACAGGGTAGCCACTAAGGAGAAAAACTGGAGGCTGGTAATGGAGCTGAAGCACAAGTTGGTGTTTACTTGCTATATAAGTATTAATGTTCAGTAGATACCCTACTATGAACTGATTACTATCTCTGTCTAGAAAATTCACACTTGTTCTACTAATCTCTACAAGAACAACATAATCCAGCAAGTTATCAATGAGATCCTCTTCAAGAAGAAGGATAGTGAAGGTATCAAATGAATGAAATATTTTAATCTATTCCCAAAGGTTAGATTTGCATTAGTGCTTACAGTGGTAAGTACACAATGATCAGAAGAGTGCTACACTAAAATAAAAACAGATCAAGTGTGTACTTGATGAGTGGACTATGGACAAGTGTACAAAGGGCTCTACAAACAACATCTCAAGACCCTGTATTTGATATGTGCAAACTCACAAAAATGGCTGAAGATGAAATATACCAACCTAAGTCTTTCCTAGCACATGAGCTGTTGTCTTGATGTGGTAGCCTATTAGACAAATATTCCACTGTGAAGTCTCGATTGAGCTTGGCCCCAGAAGAAAAATATTAGGTACTTAATTTCACTGAAATAAAAGAAAAAATAAATTATAAAATCTCTCAGTATATTCGAGTGATACTGTATAAGACACATCATCTCCAAACCAATACTCTAGAAGTGGAGTTAAAATACAAAGGCAAGACCAATCCTTGGTCTGGGTATCCACATTGGTTGATAGTGGTACCACACATTGTTTTATATCACAGTGAATGCTATTACATGCAAACAACTTGAAAGACCAATTAAAGTCTACAATGTGGATGGGTTAGCAAATGTAGGGAAAGGAATAAGCCATTACTGTGAAATTATAGCACATATAATAGATAAGAACAACACAGTACACTTATTCCCACTACTTCTTTATGTTTCTAACTTAGCTACAAATGCAGACTTCTTAGAGTATGAGTTTTTAGCATAGCATAATCCTTTCATAGATTGGAAGAAATATTTGCTAGCTTTTGATAGGTGTAAAGATGCTTGTAACCAATGAGTGTCTAATTTATCATTACACACTTTATTCTTGACAGAACAAGAAAGTCTTAAGAAAGAGCTCCTGGCAGAGTTACATGATTATTTGGATGTGTTTTCAGAACAGGAGTTCACTCATATGCCCCTCCACAAAACTTGAGATCATGTGATCAATTTGTAACTGGATTTTGTCCCTAAAAAGGGCAAGGTTATCCCAATATCTCAGATAGAGTTATCAGAAATTTATACCTTCTTTGATGCAAAGCTGAAAAAAGGATATATTCACCCATCTAGATTACCTCAAATGGTGCTGGTTTTCTTTATCCCTAAAAAAGATAGAAAAAAGCATCTTATTATGGATTATAGATATTTTGAATGAGGGTATCATTACTAATGCATATCTGCTTTCCCATATTGATCAACTGGTTGATAGGCTTCATGGTGCTGATATGTTCATATAAAGGAAGGCAATAAATGGAAAGAAGCTTTTATCACTCCATTTGGGTCCTTTGAACCCCTTGTTATGTATTTTGGATATAAAAATGCACCTGCTATGTTTTAGACCATGATGGATGATTTATTTCATGAGCACTATAATGACACTGGCATTTATTTAGATGATCTCATTATCTTTACAACTGGCTTGTCTCATGTTCAGCATACTGAAAAAGTCTGCAAGGTTTTGCAGATCTTATGGGATAATGATCTTTACTACAAATCTTCAAATTTTTTCTTTTTTAAATCCTCCATTGACTATCTGGGTATGGTCATATCTAAAGATAGTGTAGATATGCAAAAATCTAAAACCAGTGATGGCCATGACTGCAATCAGTTAAACAAATGCAATCACATCCAAATCTTTAACTAAGTTAACAAAAAAGAATGTATTATGGATCTGGAGTCCAGACCAAGAAAGCATATACATACAATTAAAAGAAAATTTCACAACTGTGCCTCTACTTGCATACCCAGACAGTGATAAAGAGTTA
Organism: Spongispora temasekensis; assembly: GCA_038094675.1. Lineage (NCBI taxonomy): Eukaryota > Fungi > Basidiomycota > Agaricomycetes > Boletales > Boletaceae > Spongispora > Spongispora temasekensis. The sequence goes on along the minus strand of JBBPUL010000355.1, from coordinate 13,596 downwards.
TGCATAGAAATTAATGCACCACAGGAGCAGTGCTCTTAGTTCATGGAGAAGACTGTTTTTGGAGGCCATATGCTTTTATTTTTCACTCCTTTGACTCTACTGAGTGAAATTATTCTATTTACAACAAAGAAATGGCTGCAGTCATTCATGCTCTGAAAAAAATGGTGACATTATTTAATTGGACATCCAATATTTGAGATCTGAACTAATCACAAAAACTTAGAATACTGGAAAAAAACTACAAACACTATTGTTATGCCAAGCTTGATGGCATGCCTTATTGCAGGAATTTAACTACATCCTTATTTATAAACCTGGTTCTACCAATGAATGAGCAGATGCTCTATCAAGATGACCAGATTATGGTGATGTGGTGCAGAACCTAAATGAAAATATAACAGTATTATCACCACAAGTTATTATTAATGATGTACATCTTAATTTGCCATTCTTGGAGTAATTACAGAAAATGTCAAAAATCTAAAAAATATCATCATCAGTCAATATTTATTAATAAAATAACAATAATCACATCTTTGTGCCTTCTAGATTAAGGATTGAACTTTTAACATTATGCCATGATTTTCCACTTGCTGGACATGCAGGACAGCAGAGAACCTTTAGATAATACAGAACACATTGGGCAGCTTGCCAGTGGATAAGATCAGGATTCTTATTGAATAAGCACAGTTTATTAATGGAATAGGCAATATCAGGTTGCATTGTAATTGCAGCATATATTAGCAAGCCAGTCAATAATGCATATGCTTTTGGAGGGTATGTATCTGCAGCCTCATCACTGGGCCACAGTTTTATGTACATTCAGGTTAAGTGGCATGCTAATTAGATTGAGGTTCTCTTGATCATACTTTTGTAGTAGACTTTTAATATATTGAGTATCCACTCAGGTCCATGCACATTTTAGTTTGATCATAACATTAAAGTTGTGAGTCCATATCTCCATTTGTGCCTGTACATAATACAATTTTTGTTGTATAGTTATCTCTAGAATAAGATCATTCTAAGTATTGTACATAGAGAGTTTCTCTTTTGTGCACATGAAATAACCTCCTGCAGCATCAAAATAACCAAGTGAGAGTAGATTCTCATTGGCTTCTGATACATGCAGGACATTAGTCAAATGGACACAAAAATTATGATCACCCACATGTGTGTGGATGTAGACAGATCCTTTTCCTAGAGTAGAAACAGGTTTATTGCCCAAGCCCATGATAATTTGCTCAGGTAATGCAGTATATTCTGCAAAGGTGAAGCATTGAGCACAAATGTGCATTATCACATCTGAGTTTGCAATCCATAAATAAGCAGAAAAGTTGGCCTCATTAGCCTCATTGATTTCTCTTTTTTTATCATTGTGACAGCAATCTGTACATGAGTGACAAAACTTTGGGCCATCTTGGCTGTATCACTATTAGATGCCTTGTCTTTCGAACACTTTGGTACACTCTTTTTCTTTGCTCTTGGTTTTAGAAGACTTCTTTTTCACCTGTTCTAAAACATGCCCCTTGCCTTTATTAGTAGGGTTATGCCAGCATCAATCCTCTGAGTGTCCTGGCTTAGAGCAGATTGGACACTTCAGCTTGTCCTTATAACAACATGCTGAGTTAGCATAGTTAGTCCATCCACAGACCAGGCATAGAGGCATTTTTTTTGAAGGCCCACCCATTGCATACATAGCATTAGTGGCATTTCTATTCAGTGATGCTATTTATACTCCTCTGTCAGAAGCAAGACAAGTTCATCAACATTCATAGATAGAGCTCCTAGACTGTGTGTGCCCTGGACACTGCCCTGATAACCAAGATATATAGTAATATAGCTTATCCAGGAGTCAGAAAGTGATTTTATGAGGATTCTTTTATACTTGGCATTAGAAATAGAATTTATGGAAAGTGTCAGCACCTTGTGAATCCTATGTAGTATTAAAAGATGATAAGGGATATCAGTATCCTTAGGAGCCTTAGAGGCATAGAGCTTCATCTTATTATCAAGTGTTGTGATAGACCCTTGCAGCTCATATGTAATGCATAAGACCTTTCACAATGCTGCAGCTGTGCCTTGCCCCAAAATGCAGGTAAAGAGCTCCTTGGCAGCAGTGATCATTATTAACTTGCAGGCTAAAAGATATTTCTGGTTCTATTCTAGTTACCACTAGCATTCCTTAGACTTCTTCCAAAGAAAAGAATCAGTACTAGAAAGAAGCACATGCAAAAGCATGGAACCTACCTACACCCTCTACCTCTTCTTTGACTTTCTCCTTGTCAATCTAGAATAACTGTCTCTGGATCAATTCCACCTTCCAGAACCCCATCTGTGAAGCCAGAAGCTGCAAGCAGCCTCCCACCTACACTATCTTCTATGAGGATGAGTATAGCACAGAGATCGATGCTAGAGCTTGTAGAAAACATACCTGCACCCAGACCTTCATATGTCACAAGATCCTCTAGACTTATGTATTATGGCAACTACTATAGAGAGTCTACTGAGGTCAAAGACATCAAGCCTCCCTCCAAAACCTTCATTCCTCTAGAAGAGAATAATGATGAATATGGCTCCTCTCTCTCATTTCTTGTTCCTATCAATCTAAAAAGGAAGATAAGGGCAAGATAAAATAGGAAACCAAGAGGTCCTTAACCTAGAGGTGAACCTGGCCCATTGGCATCATTGCAGTGGTTATTCATTTCTGTCATTACCACATCTGCTAGTCTGCTAAAAGCTGCTCCAGCACTTACAGCTAATAGTTACATCAACATATGTGGTAGTGTACAATGCAATGACATGCCTTGTGAGCTTTCTAAGTGCTTATACATACATGATGGATAAATATCCCTCATGTGACATAGACTTTTATACTTGATTAAATGGAAAGGTTATGATGTCAGTGATGCAACATAGCAATCAGCCAATGACCTTATCAATGCTCTGCTGACTATAAAGGAGTTTCACAAAAAAAATCTGGCTGCACCTAGAAAAGTCCAAGGAGTCACTCTCCAAGAATTCTCTTTGCTATTTTATGACTCTGGTTAATCTGGAATCTCAACTTAAAAATGGGGTAGTGTTGTAATCTTATTCAAACTCTCCTTGTTTTTGTGATCCCAATGGTGTTACACACCAGCTTATATAATATGACATCACTGGTCTAGACCAATCATATGATATAACATCATCAATGATGTCATGAGTCTGGACCTTTATCTCTTATCTATGACATTAGTAGTTTGGACTGACTCATGTTAGACATGTGTAGATTAGTCATGACTTATGTATTTAATATTGTAGTACATATATAAAGTAACCAAGAGTTGAGCTGAGCCCCAGCTTTGACCTCTTGTGTCTTTGTGACCTAAGTTGTGGTCCTCCCTTCATCCTTAGTCCTTTTCTTTGTGGTTAGTAGAGACCAATGGTTGTGCCCTGCTAGATCACTTCAACCAGTGCATATATCTCTTAAGTGCTTTGATGTTCACAAAGCTTGTGTAGCAAATACACCACTGCCAACTGGATACTCAATCCTATGTATTTTATGAATGGATTATTAATGTACTTAATAATTGGCACTCACCCTGACATAGCCTATGCTGTAACCCAGCTCACTAGACAAGCAGCAAACCCTTCCCAAGAACACCTTGACAAGGCATACTATATCTGTCATTACCTCCTCAAAACCCAGAACTATGCTTTGGCCTATAATGGACCATGGTGTGGAAGATAAAGGCTTAATTGCCTGCACTGACTCAGACTGGGGTCAGGACAAACAAACTGGTCACTTATAGATAGGTTTTTACCTGAAGCTTGTGGAAGTGATTTTCCTATAAAACTCACACTTGCAAAAGACTACTGCACTGTCTTCTACAAAAGCAGAATACATGGCATTTAGCGATTGCTCATGCCAAGCAGTATGGATCTACCAAATGATGTGTGAACTTGGTTTTAAACTAAGACCAATCTCTATTTGCAGTGACAACCAATGATCACTTTTCATTGCAGAAAATCCTATCACCAAAAAAACACTCGAAACACATATATCTTCGCTACCACTTTGTTCATGATGCTGTGATGCAAGACAAAATAGTAGAGCTGTTTTATATCGAATAGACTAAGAATCCTGCTGATATGTTCATGAAGAATCTCTTCTTTCACAAGTTTAAGGATTGCAGATCACAACTCAGTCTCAAGTTTTATAATCACTAAAGAAGATCCTATCTCACCTAATATACCTGTGTGGAAGTCCGCTCTTTACTTGCATGTACTACATATACTTAGTAAGGGGGAATGTTGAATATTAGACTAGTTGTAATGCTTCTGGAGTCTTCTAAGCACTTCTGGAGCATTCCAAACCCTTCATGGGACTTGGAAAGCTTGGAAGAACACTCGAAAGCACTGTAAGATCCAGAACTATGTACAGAACTCAGTACTAATAGTAATATATGACATAACAGTTCATATTGCTTGCACATATATAAAACCCAGCAGAGCTGGATTTAATATAGGAGTTTGAACATTTTCTCTCTGAACTCACTTGACAACATTCAACAATACCAAAGGTGAGTATACCAATGAGGGGCTTCCCAGCCCTTAAACACCCCTAGAGTCATATACTCTAGAAAATAGAAGGATTATGAGTTGAGCTTGCTTAGCTTTGGAGCAGATGATTCATACTCAATATTATATAGTAATATCTTTTATATCAGCTTCGATCAGTTTCAACAATGTTAAATTTACCCATTTATACATTTGTGCTGATGGGCCCTTCTGCAGCCTGAGGTGTCAATATGAAGGAACTGAAATTAAATATCAATATACATCCCGGGGCTTTGTTGTACAGAACCTCAGTGAAACCGCCCAAATGCCATGCAGGCAATGCATTCGAGAGCCTGAGGGCGATGAAGGACGGGTATTCGGATTAGCAAGATGTGAAGCTCTTCAAGTTCCGCCGACCGTCTTCCCCGGTTGCATTTTTCATACGTCGATTGGCCGAGCAGCATACAGGGTAAAATTTCTAGCGATATATCACGAACTCTTTGCCACCTTTCCCCTAATTATCGTGCTCGCTGCGGTTCAACGTCTTATTTACTTAAACACCCCTGATCACCCAGCGAGAGCCTCTGTCAGCTCGGCTGTCCTTTGTTCCAGCGACCTACGCAGAAAAAGGGCTCGACAGTCTATGCAGCGCTTACACCGAGCTTGCCTGCGGGCTCAAGCGCCGGGCTACCTATTTTGTTTCAAGGTGCTCCCGAACATGTCTTCAAGTTGGATACAGATGGATTGTTGGCAACGCCGTGTTCTTCTCTCCCAAACCAATACCGAGGGTCATTAATGCCATCTGCAGTGACCCTTTGCCATGAGAGATTCAAATCTCTTGCCAATTCCTGTCCCCGAGTCGGGGACGAATAAATTATCCCAGTGCATCTTTCGCTACTAGCCTAGGTGTTGCTCACGCATGCATGTCGCGGTACGGTGACAGTAGTGCTCACGTTCTTGTGTCGAAAACAGAATCATGAGTTTTATTCCGAGGAGTCTTGGTGAGTCACTGCCTCAACTGCCCACAATATGCGTCATGTAAATGAAATGAGCGATTCTTGGCGGAACGTTGGACCAAGCATTTTTACCCTTGCCACTGGATCCACGCACCACCCGTGTCATTACCACGAGGACGATCCGTTTTACAATATGTTGATCATATACAAGTACCATATTACCATGTGCTCGAGATCAACTCGCATACAGTTTTCTTCGGTGTGCGACTAGCGCACGCCATCACG
>JBBPUL010000354.1:0-23197 GCA_038094675.1 Spongispora temasekensis | reverse complement strand
AGCAAAGGGGGGGCATACCAAGTACTAAAATCCTAGAATAGAATACTGCTCAAAAAAGTGTCCCAATGACATGACATTTTAAAATCATCATATCTCAACACCATGGCAACCTGGTCACATGATTTAGGGAGCAATAATGATGTAAGTGGTTAGGGCTACCAGTGACCCTGCAAGTGTTTGTCTTTATTTGTTGTAGTTATTTTACAAAATACAACACTATCCAAAATGACCCAATATTGGGACACTTTTTTGAGCCACTGTATATTGATGTGAGGTCCATGTATAAGGGCTGTGTGGTTGTGGGAGTCAGCTGAGAGTTTGGAGTAGGATACCTCGCGTGGTACTGTTCCATCTGAAAAGGTAGTTAGAACATAGTCTATCCAATGTTCAGATGAATTACTACTCACTACTGCCAAGATGCTCACTTTAACAGAGGTGATTTTGTGCCCCCATTCGTGCTCCACCCTTGAGAACTGTAGAGCAGGGTGAATGACTTGAAATGCCAATGCAAAGTTAGAATCATTCATAGCTAGAAAGATAGCACTTACACATCGTGATGATATATGCATTGTTTTCATACATCAAACCATAATATTGTTCTACATATGCCAACCCTTCACTGAGAATCAGATCAAATTGTGGATTTGCGGTGGATGATGACAGGTGCTTCCATTGTTCCAGAAACCTATTATATGCAACCAATGCCCTGCTAAGCAAGGAGATATGCTCTGAGGTCATCATGTGATGGGCCATGGCAGGAGCCTTCAAAGTTCAAAATTTGTTAGTATCAAATGCATACACTAAAACTCTTGTACTTATGAAAAGAATAAATTCGAGATCCTGTAGTATTTTCCAATGCATCGGTGCTAACTTCCAGAAGTTCAGATTTGCATTGCATGATGCATTCACCCAAAGATCAAGTGCCTACATGAAAGCTTTCAGATCTGTGCTTAAAGGGGGTGATTTATCCACAAACCTGGCATAGCATACGCAAGCAGTTGATCATGTAGTAGGTTGAATCCCAGCGGATCCCAATGTCATGGAGGAGTTGAACAATGGGGAGCATTGTTGGTGCACCATCCTTTGAGAAGAGTTGGTTCACATTCCCAGATTCAATGGTTTGCTGGAAGTTCCATTGGCATTGACCTGAATTACAGATGTACTGCACAGTCTCCCTTCCATTGTATCAGGTTCTCTTGCAGTGCTTTGATGTAGTCTACTTTCTTCAAAACCCTTGGTGCATTGCCCCAGCTCCTGGGAACATCGGAAAAATCCACACGTGAGTATTTGTTGATCACATGTTGTATGCAAATATTTATGATGTGTGGAAAGCAATGTATCTGATATGCTTTGGGATCAAATTCAAACTCGCGCTCATCCTGTAAGATCTATGCAAGCACAGATAGGGCAGTGTCATTATTTGTAGCATTGTCCATCATGAAGTGACCGATCTAGCAGCACAATGGTAGCAGATAACATTTTACTGAAATAAGTCATGTACGCACCTTGTCTATTGGTATCTCAGCATGGTCAATCAAGGAGAGGATGGCTTGAGCGATTTCCTCACCCGTATGCCCAGCAGGAAGGTTGTGGAAGGCGATCAGTGCAGTCTTCATATTGAGCTGGTCAGAATGGTCATCTCACAAGTCTTGGCTGATCCAGTGTGCTGTGATTATGAGGTATGAGTCAAGTTTGTTGATAGACCATATATCTGCTGTAAATGAAATTGCTCCAACAGCTCTCTATAACGTAAATGTCAATAGTCAATGAGAAATTATCAATGAACCACAGACCTTCAGCTCCTTTTTGAGTTGGAAGAACATCTTTTGATAATGGTTGAGGATGAGCTTACGAGCCTTGGTATGATGTGGGATATCAGTATCTCACAGGTCACGATGAAGGAATAAGAGTAGTTGGTGAAATTGGGGACGTTTCATCACATAGATTGCCTAATCCATCAATGCTCAATGAATCATATTAGCAAAGAACTAATTTAGTCTCACCTGGTCATCGACAACAATAAACTCAGCTAAAAGGTCTTGGAGGGCTATTATGGAAAACTCTGGAATATTTGTGCCATTGTCAGTCTTGAGTTGTATTCCCATAGGAACTCTGTCACCTTCTCCAGGGGTGGGTGGAGGTGGCAGCTTGTCGATTGAAGCACCAGGCTGACTGAGTGCATGTCGAAAAGTATTGTATGTGTAGCCTCTGTCGAAGGCAGCCTTGATTAACGGAGCCCGCAAGGGCCACTGATTTTCCTCCATTTTGTTGAGGTAAAGCAGTGGATGGATGGAGTCCAGGTGGCCATGAAGTGTAGTTGTCAAGGATTTCAATGAGTATACTTTGCTATGTCGATTCTCTGTTAGCATTGTGACACATGAATATGAAAGGAACTTACTTGCAGAGATTACAGTATGTATGAGCTTCATTCTTCCAGAAAAAATGGTGGATATCATGTGCTACATTCTGGCCTGCACCCGACTGGCCCTGGTTTGATCTGCCAGTGGCTAGGGAGTCAGTGGTCGCTGTGTTAATGGCACTCCAAGTCGGATTGGGTGGCCTGTCATTATCTGATTCATCAGTATCATCATTATCATCGAGCTTTTGCTTAATGTCGATAAATTCTGTATCTTGACTGCGAAAACAGTGGGGTAAATGCTGAGCATGAGCAGGATGACATCTAGCCCCAGAGCTTTCTGGATTGCCAGTTTGACCAGATTCATTAGTACCATGGACTGATCTGGTGGGTTGTGTGGTGGCGGAAGCAGCCGGACATTGTCATTAGCCTCTAGCCATGGGAGGGATATTTTTGACAACTCTGGTTGTGGCCTACCATTCATGTGTTCATGACTTCGCAACAGTCGATCAAACCAAATACATTGACTAAAGTTCAGATGTGACATGGCTCGATTCATTTGACTAGAATAGAGACCTGTGGAAATGAGCCAATTCAATTGTCTAACTGATGGCGATGAGTAATCATGCCTAGGGGTTCAGAGGGGGCACTAATGCCCTTCGGAGGTCAGTATTCTTCGTCCTCCAGGTGACACTTGATTCCATGGAATGATTAGCAGTACCACATCTCATAATATGTCTCAGCAGTTAGCTGAGTGGCGGCTCTCAACCCCTTCTGGATTCTCTTCTAATTGAAATCAACCTTGAGCTTTGAGCAATGCAGCTTGCATGCATCAGAGCTGGACAACTGTGCTTTGACCAGCTGAGCAATCTTCTTCTTTATAGTGGATAATCCCTCTTTGATCACTGGCTCCACATCGTCCATCAAGATTTCAGGATAGAGTTGCTTGAAAAAATATGTCAGATGCTTACATATTCAATGAAACATTGTTGATGAGTCTCATGCCAACATGTGTCTTATCATCATCAATGTTGATCTTGGCATCACTGTTCTTGAGCCACACATGGTATTGCACATTGTTGATGTGACACCATGTGTGTCCAGCAATTGTGACTGGTTCAAGTGTGAAGGGTTTGGTATTGTCCTCAACAATTCTGGGTTCTTTCGAGTGGGTGGAGTCAGAGTCAGAAGACTCGGAGCTGCCGGGTGACTGCAGGCCAGCCATGGGCTGAGACTTGAGAATGTGGTTGCATTTGTCAACAGTGGAAGGGAGCAAAATGAAATCTGGGAGTACAACGAATCCATCCTGCTGGGCAAAGAAATCCCAAGTCAGTGACCCTTCCTGTGGGGAGTGATAGTCTTGAGACTCTGTAATGAGAATGTTGATTACAAAAATGATATTGGGCCAGCCCTCAAGCTCCTCCCTGACCTTTCTGATCAACTCCAAATGATCCTGAGTGAATGTGCTTTCAATGACAGCAAAAAGACCAGAAGATGGACCCCAAGACATTGGCAATGCTACCAAGGCAAGATCAGGAGTTGCAGAGAACCCAGTGAGTACTGATCACATGGTCAGATTTGGCTCCAATGTCACGTGAAAGAGGTCGTCGTTAGTGGAGAGCCAATCAAGGCCAGGCTGAATAGCCCTCCTGAAGTCAGTGAGGATAAACTTATGTGCAGCACTCAGCAGCTCCAAGATCAGCAGACCACTCTCAGGGTTATGAGAGAGTCTGATCATGCACAGTTATGACATCAGCCAGATATTCATGTCATGCGGCCACAAATTACCTACTTTGGTTTCCTCTCGAAGAGAGACCACTCTTCAACTACTTGTGCAAGCACTTGAAAGTCTTTGGTGCTGACTCCATCAAATACCTGTTGGAGTAGTCAGTTGTAACTCATCATAGTAGCAATATATGGTTACCTACCTGAATGTCATCACTTGAATTGCCATGGGTGTTGTGTAGATTGAAGTTCCACAAGAAAGTTCTGAATGACTCTAAACAATGGTGATAAGTCCCTATTGCACTCTCGGTGAGGCATAATATGTACTGGGTTATGAGGGTTGTGAACCAACTGATAAGAGGCATTCACATGGCACAGCATTCACTTCCACAGAAATATGATTCTTTGGGGTGCTGAATTTAATGATATTTGTATTGCTTAAAGTTGGCGGATAATGTGGGCTTGCGATGACTGGTGAGGTGACCCCCTTGCCATTGGGACATACCCTATGTGATGAGACAGGAGGTAATGATTGCATGGAATTCTTCTGAAGAGATAGACTAGAAAATGACTCAGTTGGGTATGATTTTGTCTATGTATGATATGTGGTAGTTAGGAAGGGTTATGCTGAGTGGCCTGAATATCGAGGGCCTGGAGAGTCCACAGCAAATAGCATAGTGTGATGAGAATTGGAAAGCATCATGAGGCACTCTTCACTGGGACTCACACATCAAATATCATTTAAATCAGGGGGTAATATGACCGAAGTTGGAACTCAGATGAGATCAAGGTTTGACACACCAGTGAGATCCTCTCTGACAGAGAAGGTGTTTCTTTCTTATGGTTCTGATGCAGACAAAAGTGTGACTGACTCCATCAGGACTTGGTACACATAGTAACATTGAAGGTTGGAATAGTGCTGCATTGAGCTGTGAACGTCAGAACTCAAGTAAATCACAGATCAGAAAGTCATCAAAAACTGCAAGCATGCACAAGACACTCACAAGAGAAGTAGTGAGGGTCAATGGTAGATATGTACTAAATGAAGTGTTAGAAAATGGCTCTTATGGTAGGTAAAATGTTCAAACATTGGATTTAAAACTCACCACTGAGTCACCGGGTATGGCAAACATTCCCAGCTACATTTATGGTGCTGAAGACATAATCACAAAGAAAACTGTTGCCATCAAGTTAGAGTCAATCCGAGTGACCAGCAAGAGAGAATTTCATGAAACTCACTTAGAACATGAATACCAAGTTCTTAGCAAGCTCGCAGGCAGTACTGGGCAGTCTGGACTCCCCCAAGTCCATTGGTTCAGCCGAGAAGGGTCTTACCAAGCCATGGTCATCGACAGGCTTGGTCCATCCTTGGATAAGGTACTTGAATCATCTCCTGGTAGCATGTTGAATCTGTACTATGTCAACACTTTGGGACTGCAAATGGTCAGTTTCACTTATAATATTGACATCAAGTCTGTCAAAGATGCTTAATCTGCCTCAGATATCCCTCCTCAAATATATTCATTCTTGCCACTTTGTTCATCATGATATCAAACTGCAAAACATGCTCATAAGCATAGAGGGCTCAAAGGATGTGGTTTTCCTTATCAATTTTGGTATAGCAAAGTGTTACAGGCATCCATCTTCATGTGTCCACATTTCTATCAGCCAGAGATCCAAGGATTACACACTCATTAGAACACTGGCTTTCACATCTGTGAATAGTCATGTTAGGCTTGAAGTCAGTTTGAGGGATGATCTTGAATCACTTGCATACGCCCTTCTCTTTCTTTATAGTGGATCATTGCCCTGGTTGGCACTCTTGGGTAATCAGACTCGCTCACTGAATTCAGCCATCCTTCAAGCAAAGAAGGCAATCACAACTGAATACTGTCCCAGCATGCCTACTGAACTCTTGACCATGCTTTTGTATGCTTGCAATCTCTCATTCACACAAAAACCAAGCTACGACCATTGTTGAAGCATCATTTTTCCATTAACAATGTCATTGGCTCCCCTCGACAATGAAACAAAGATGATTTCGAGCACACCTATCTCTACTCACAATGACAACCAAAAGAAGCGAACTGTTAAACCGCCACAAGTGTAAGTTATTTGGTAGACTAATTGTTATTTGGTTTACCAAGGACCAATAGCCATTCTTCATGCAAGCATGCTCCACCGTGACTGCCACATGTAAATGGAATGAATTAAATGGAGTGGATAGGTACCCTGTATGTACAACAAGTCGTACTCCAAGGGCTATGGGGAGCAATGTATTTGTAGACACTAATTATACCCTGCCCCATATCGTTCAACTTGAAGCAAATCAACTAGTAGGATGATGCATGCATGAGGGTGTTTATATACATGTGTGTATACATGATGTGAGCATGTAATGAAATATGTATCTTAAGGTTGCTTACCACCCATATCCCTCAAAGTGCAAAGAACCGATGCAAGATGGCCATAACACTTGAGGCTTGGGAGCATTATGCAAAAGAGGTAGGTGGCACTGAACCTTGTGACATGGTCATTGATCAATGGGAATAGAGCCAAGGATGTGGCCATGATGTAGGAATGACAGGACTTGTGATATATTTAAAAGTGGGTTGTTGGGGGGTAATCCGAGAATGGAAGTTGAAGTACAGACTCGCTAGCATGTGGGAGGTGGTGGTTGACAATGTGGTCACTGCCAGATGCAAGTCTTCAAGGGAGTAGTCTAGTACATCTGGCATGGATTAGTAGGGTGGTGTGGTTAGCATATCACGGATTCCATCTAAGCAACCTATAAAGATATGTATACCCATACACTTCATGACACTACCTAGCACAGTCGACTGGAAGTCAGCAGAAGTCGACTTTGAGTCCGCTCAAGCCAACTGACGACTTTAGCCAGTGGAATCAGCTAACCGAGTTTGGACTAGTCAGGATTCATATGAAGTGAGGTCATGCTGGGCCGAGTTGCACCCTTAGCCACCAGTAACTGGACTGAGCCGAATCAAGTCAAGTCCTGGCAATACTAGAGTAACATGTGTGGATCACCCATTGGGTCTTGCAGAGGCTTATAGAGGTCTCACTAGGGTTTCAACCCTACTAAGGGAGTAATGTTATGATTGGCTTTCTTCATCTCTGCTTCTCTTTTCCCTTGTATTACTTAAATGCACACAGCCCTTCAATTGGTCAGTGTTATGGCTGTGCACTCTTCTTATCTCTTTATATCTGACTTATATGTTCCATGATGTTCCATGTAGTTCTATTGTACACAGCCTTATGACTCATTTTATGCTGTGTATGACTCATTCTCCCTTTATCTCCAGTTCCCCTTTTTGGTTCCCTCTCTTATCACACTATAGCACTGCTTGGTCTGTGCACAGGACTCATACACATAAATAGGGTGTAGCACAAGCAGTGTATTCTTAGCTTGAGCCTACTCAAGATAGTAATCTATTGCATCTTTGACCCTCTTGCTCCTCCTTGCTCTCCCTATGAACCTCTTGGCCTCACAGCATCTTCACTCAAGGATACTCTGTTTTCATCCTTCAATGCCACTACATACTCACCTAGGCAGAGTAGTGACCAGTTACCTAGCATTGCGCTTGGAACCTACACCCCTCATCTTTGTCTCATAGCTTTAGGTTGTGCATTGAGTCTACAGCTGACGCTACCCATGCCTGTTGTAACACATAGCCTTCCCTGGCCCTGAGATCTGGATTAAGATCTGAGATAAGAGATAAAAGATATGATCAGAAGATCTATCAAGATACAACCTGATATAGAATATATGAGCATCTACCCATATCCATTGGGACAGAGTGAAAGGTATGGATTATGAGGATGTATGGATTACCTGATAGAGTGGCAATAGGTGCCAAAATCTCATTAGAGATGGTGACTGGGACTCTAAGGTGGTATATATGTATGTACTAACAAGTAGGATGTAAGCTATTCACAAATAAAATTGTACTCAGTCAGTTTTGTATCCATCATGCCCTCCATATGGCTGGCACATGTATGCCATCTAAACATTCCAAACATTGCCTCAAACTTGCATGCAAATGAATTGTTGAGCATTCCAGCATACTTCTCCAACATTAGTGCAGCCTGTAGTAACTCACTATAAGTTGGAACAGGCATGAATGTGTCAGCATCCTCATCGACTTCACCTCCAGTGCCTTCCCTCAACCTCTTCACTTCCATCACAGACTTGAAAATGTCCTCATCCATTGTGTCAAAAATATTATGGGCTGCCTCAATGGCTGGATTGAGGAGTTCATTAATACCCATCCAGTTCTGGTGTTGGAGCACTCCCATTTTCTCAAGATCATCCAATGCATCCTTCAAATGTGTCTTAGCAGCATGCATAATGGGGTTCATGGCTGTATTGGGCACATGAACAAGGGATAAGATTAGAAGAGCTAGTGGGTGAGGTGCATCTGAGTCAAGCCAGTGCTTTGGTAAAATATTAGCCTTCCTCTAGCAATCATGGATTGTTATGGTGTTGACTTCATTCCATGCATCTTGAGTAAGGCACATTGCATGAAGCTGGTTAATGTTATATATCTGTGAAGGTGTAGTGCCACTGTCATAGAGATCAACTGCATGTTCAATATAAGTCATGTAGTAATATGCCTTAAAACAGTGGATGATACTCTGGTTATTGGGCTGAACATGCATGGTAAGATTTGGTTTGAAATTTTCAACTCAAATGTTTGTGAAAGTATTAGGTATGATGTGGCCAGAGAAGTTGTTCTAAAGAAGCAGGATGTTCCTTCCCTCCACCTGTAGCTTTCAATCCCGGTCCATCAGCCATTCCTGGTTAAGTGATACAGTCATCCATGCTTTGGTATTATTTTGATAATAAAAGCCAAGCTCTGAGCCTGTCTTGTTATGAAATGCACAAGGCTTTCGATACTTCCCAATGATGACTGGAGATATGTAGTTTCATTGAACCATCTGCATTTGCTGTGAGCAAGTAGATGAGTCGAGTCTTTTTCTCTTTAACACCAGAGAGCTGCTTATTGGAAAGTCCACAGTTGAGAGCCATGCTATCAAAGTCATCAGTGATTTATCAAGTCTGAGTTATTTATGATTGATGTGGACATATGTATAGAATAATGCAGTTTTATTAGTGTTGAAGATATCACGAAGCTGATAGCCACTGTACTTATTGCCAATAAGGTTCTGAAGTTGCTGCCATTCCTTTTCAACACTTGTAGCTGTGACTAAAGCAGCTTCTCCATGGCACTTCAGTTGCTTCAGTTTTGTCCTCATCTTGTATTGAGTCAACCAGCCCTCACTAATGCTTAGTCACTCATTATCAGGGACACCAACCAAATCAGCAAATTTCTTCCATTTTTTATGCAAAACCTTGCCAGTGAGAAGGAGGCTATCTTCCATAGCCTTTAAGACCCATAAATCCAGTATATTGGTAACTTCATAATGCTGTATCTGATAAATCCACTTCACCAAATGACCTGAATCCATGCTACATGCATATTCCTCTTGCAGCCTTTCTTTATTTTTGCACCAATCAGATATCTTTGGTTGCTTGAGTTGAAGCTTTGGATAAATCTGATCAAAATGCTTTGCTATTTTGCTCTGATTCTGCCCATTGGCATGATACCAATCAAGGATCTTGATCTTTTGCTTCAATGTGGCATTCTCTCTGTTTGTACTAGCAGAATGCTGCTTTTTTTGTTCTTCATGGTGAATCTGAGACTTGGATGGTTTCACCAAGAGTAATTCTCCAGTGGCAGGACCTATGAAATTGATTAGCATAAATTTCCACATCAATGATATCCATACACTTGTGCTTTTTGTGAATTTGGCCAGATTGACATATTCTGGCCATGATTCTTCAGGCCATGATTCCTTATCATTTGACACATAACAATGGAGATACTGTGCCAGATCATGGTTAACATGTTCTGTTTGTCTGTCTGTTTGTGGATGATATGCTGTTGATAATTTTTGTTTAATTTTTAATAATTTACACAGTTCTACTGTGAATGCTGATGTGAATTGCAGACCTCAATCCAACACAATATGAGTAGTCCATGTTTACACCAGACATGGTTCCTGAAGAGAACTGCAAGTTCCTTGAAATTAATGGTTTTGGTGCACAGTACAAAAACAACTTCTTTTGAAAACCTATTAACTACTACACAGATGAAATCTAGTCCATTTACTGTGGGGAATGCTAAAATGGAATCAACTGATATATCCTGCCAGGGATGTTGTGGAATAGGAAGAGGAAGTAATTTTTCAGCTGGTGGATGAGAAGTGACTTTAGACTGTGCACAGATTTGGCAATGATCTATGTAGTTGTTTATTTCTTTCTTCATTTCTGGCCAGAAGAAATGCTGTGTAATGGTGGAATATGTTCACTGTTGTCCTGCATGTCCAGCAAGAGGGGAATCATGACATAGAGATAAAGGCTTGATCCTCAACCCAGGAGGTACAAAAACATGGTTGTTGTCATTAATAAATATAGACTGTTGATTGTCAAACCAACAAGTAACCAATGATGGAATGTTTAGGGTTTTTGACATTTTCTGTAGATGTTCCAAGAAGAGGGAATCAAGATGTACATCATTAATGATAACCTGAGGTGGTAACACCATTATGTTTTCAATTAGGTTTTGCACTGCATCACCATGATCTGGGCATCTAGATAGAGCATCTGCATGTCCATTGGTTGGCCCAGGTTTGTAGATAAGAACATAATTAAATTCTTGTAATAGGGCATGCCATTGAGCTTGATGTGGTGATAAGGTTTGTGGTTTTTTCTAATATTCTAGATTTTTGTGATCTGTCCAGATTTCAAATCTTGGATGTCCAATCAGGTAGTGATGCTATTCTTTAATGCACACACCATTGCTGCCATTTCTTTATCATAAATAGGATAGTTCCATTCTGCATAATCAAAGGAATAAGAAATAAAGGCACATGGTCTCCAGAGACCATCTTCTCCATGTACTGAGAGCACTGCTCCTGTGGTGATGTCTGATGCATCAGTTTCTACATGTAGCTCTTTGTTGCTGTCTGGGTATGTGAGTAGAGGTGTGGTCATGAATTTTTCTTTTAATGTTATATACACATTTTCCTGATCAGGACCCTAGGTCCAAGATACATCTTTCTTTGTTAACTCAGTTAATGGTTTGGACATGTGCATAAAGTTTTCGATAAATCAGTGGTAATAATTACAGTATCATTGTAGTGCTCATGGAATAAATCATCCATTATGGCCTAAAATGTCGCAGGTGCATTCTTGTAACCGACATACATAACTAAGGGCTCAAAGGATTCAAAGGGAGTAATGAAGGCACCTTTCCATTCATTTATCACCCTCCTTCATATGGACATTTGTGTAGCCCCATTGGAGATCCAGCATGGTGAACATATTGGCACCATGAAGCTGATTAACCAGTTGATCTATATGAGGAAGTGGGTATGCATTGGTAATGGTACCATTATTCAAATATCTATAGTCTATTACAAGATGCTTTTTTCCATCTTTTTTAGGTATGAAAAAGACTGGTACCATTTGAGGTGATTTAGAAGGATGAATATACCTTTTTTCCAGCTCAGCATCAAGAAAGGTGCAAATCTCAGATAACTCAGTTTGGGACATTAGGATGACCTTGCCTTTTTTTGGAACAAAATTAGGTTGTAAATCGATTACGTGACTCCAAGTCTTTTATAATGTAATCCAAGTGGATTTCTGATCTGATAAAACATCAAGATAATCGTGCAACTCCATTGGGAGTTCCTTCTTTAAACTTTCCTGTTTCATCAAGGACAAAGCACACAAGGATAAATTAGATGCTTCTTGGTTACAAATGTCTCCACACCTATCAAAAGCTAATGAATGCTTCTTCCAGTCAATGGAAGAGTTGTGCTGTGATAAAAACTCATAACCTAATAATACTGCATTTGTAGCTAAATTGGAAACATAAAGCATCAAGAGAATGAATGGCTGTATTATTTCCATCTATCATATGTGCCATGATTTCACAATAATGGCTAATACCTTTGCTGACATTAGCAGATCTATTGGCATTGTGGACTTCAATGGGCCTATTGAGTTGCTTGCATGCAATGGCATTCACTGTAATGAATCCTTGGTTGATGAAACAATGAGTGGCACTGCTATTGACTAATGTGGACACCCAGATTGAAGATCAGTCTTGCCTTTGTAGTTTTAACTCCACTTCTAGAGCATTGGTGTGCAAGTGCCATGTCTTATATGGCATCATTCTAATATACTGAGGAATATCATAATTTATTTTTTCTTTTATTTCTGCAAAATTAAGTACCTAATGTTTTTATTCTGGGGCCGAGCTCAACTGAGACTTCATGGCAGAATAGTCATCTGGTAGGCTACCACATTCAGATGACAGTTCATGTGCTGGGAATGATTTAGGCTGGTAGTTCTTATCTTCAGCCATCTTTGCAAGTTTGCACATATCAAACATAGGATAATCATATGAAGCATTCAAAGATAAATTATTTACAACTGGTTCCAATTTCTCCCCATCATCTTCATCTACTATGTCATGATATAGATCAAGAAAATCCAAAACAGGTAGATAGTCCAAAACACTATTTTTAGGTTTATTTAAATTTTTGTAGAAAGCAACAGATGTATTAAAGGAAATATTGTCCAAGACTGCTGCCACCCTCATATCAGTTGTTGGCATCAAAAACCTGCTTTGGCCTTATTTTCAGCAGTGATCTTATTGTGCCAATAGGCCTCAGCTTCTTCTGTCATCCAAGCTTGATGGTGTGAGAATGGTTGTGTAGCTGCTTAAGGCTGTGTAGAAGGAAATGCACTTTGGGGGGGCAAGGTCTGCATTGGACCTTGGGGCTACACCAATAACTTTTTGTGAGCCTCATATAATGCTCAATTTCAGAGGGGTTTGTAGGACATATTGCCCAAATGTGTCCTTGTTATTGACATCCAAAACACATTCTGGTGTCTGGAGTCCTTGGATTCTGGATCATCTTTCTATTGATGTCCATGGGCATGCCAGCACTGTGTTACATTCTAGTTGGCATAAAGCAGGGGGTAACTAGGGGGTGTGGGAGAGGATGTGGACCAACCATGAAACCTGTCATTGGGTGAGTTAGAGCAATGTTCTCGTATTTTTTGTTTATGAACATATAGGCCACAACATGCCCATCAATATCTTCCACTGCAAACTCTTTGGTGGCATGGAGTTCATGCTCCATGTGAATCTTGTAATTGATGGTCCTTTTTAGTATATGGACTGCTTCTCCTGCACTGCACTTGGCATCCACCATAGAGACTAGTAAAGTCCCTGATAAATGTGTGGAAATTGCTTCCTTGCTTCAGGTTTAGTAGCTTTCTATATAACTCATGCTGCAATGAGTCTATAACAAAATACTTCTTTATTACTTCTTCTAAATTAGCCATGGTTGGCCATTTGTCAATGAATTGGGCAGTGTTGCTAATCATATGGCATAGAAATGTATAAGCCACTTCCCTCTGGTTATAATCCTTGACCTTTAGGTACAGCTTCATTTTGACCCAACATAGTCAGAAGGTCATCTTGTTGCCATCCCACATGCCAGCATCTTCTAATGTGGACTTGGTTTTCCAATCGAATTCTAATCAGAGAGAAGTGAATTGATCAGTTAGATCATTGTTCTTGGAGTCTAGCATTGACATCTTGCTTTATAGGTAGGGGGAAGGAAATAAAATAAAATAAAAACAGAGGCAGTGTAGAGGTTGATGGAAGGAGGTGTGGCTTTTCTGGCCTCAAAAAATAATTCTAGTAGGAAGAAGAGAATTTTTGTGGCTTCAAGTTGGAAACTAGTGTTGCCCATCTAATTTCACTTAGGTTTCACATTGATCTTTCAGACAGTGAGGTACTGATGTCCAATTGTGCACATAAAACTAAAAATACTGCTTGCCACTACCATGAAGAGGGTGCCATGGAGTTTCATCTCATGAGAATGAGTCTTGTATGCTGGCTCGGGACTAGAGAGTCGAAGGGAGAGAACTGGGTTCTGCCTGGCTATGGCTGATGTTTTAGTATGCCAAGACTGTAACTCTTATGGAAGATATCACAATTCCACTACATTACACTGCCCAGAACAGCTACACTGACCCACTATGTGCTATAGGGATTGATCATTATTTGTTGGTGACCAAGCATGTTGTTGTAAATGCTATCAGCTTAACCTAACTGAAGCACTCTATGTGCCTAAGGCAACCTTATTCTAGGGTTACAGATATGGATCCAGCCCCATTCTCTTATCAGGTGCCATACTTACATCTTATCTCTTCATCTTAGTGCCCTGATCTTTGTTTGTCCCTATTGACACTTTTATAGATGCTCACCTATTCTATATCAGGTTGTATCTTGATAGATCTCCCAATCATATCTCTTATCTCTTATCTCAGATCTCAATCCAGATCTCAGAGCCAGGTAAAGCTATGCCTTCTCTTCTATTCTTCCCACCAATGGCATGTCTACTGCATGTCCTTATCTCTGTGGCACTACTCTAGACCCTTACCTCATAGTTTCTATTTAAGTAGTGCCCTCTGCCCTAGCCAGCC
Source organism: Spongispora temasekensis (assembly GCA_038094675.1). Lineage (NCBI taxonomy): Eukaryota > Fungi > Basidiomycota > Agaricomycetes > Boletales > Boletaceae > Spongispora > Spongispora temasekensis. The sequence continues at coordinate 8,525 of JBBPUL010000354.1, read as the reverse complement.
CTAAGCTTGGTCCATATATATGGCATGCTAATATGTATATATACATCAGCAAAACAACCCTTGTCTATAGGCTCTATAGTGTCTGTAGTTTTAGGTACCTCTCTGTGGAGCACTGCCACACTCTACCAAAATGCAAAAGGTTGTTTTGCTAATGTAGGGCACTTGGTCAACTGGGATTCCCCAGCTCGATTTTAGTCATCCTTCTTTGGTCTACACCTCTAGTGGCCTAGCCCTAAGTGTTAGTTATTATCCAGTATCCTCTGCTTAGCAAGATATTCAGTTAGGCCTTATCACTCACTTCTCTCTTTATCCACAAGTTGTACCTCATCCTTGTTCTTGGTATCACCATAAAAGCTGGTGCTCTATCTTGACCTTACTGCTGCCTACTGAAGATTGCCAGGTTCTATAACCAAACTCCGGTATGGACTAGCTTGAGTATTCCCTTTGTGCTGATGCTTGCCTCTAAGTCTTCCCCTACTCAAAGTTAGGTTTAGTGCATTACTAATTCACAACACATGTCCTCTTGAATGAGGTCTAAGCCTTGGCAAAGTGAACCAACTATTGCACCAGACATGTGCAGCTCAAACAGTTTTGTATTGAAGTTGTTGTCTCTAAGCTATCATAATGCAACCATACTCCTAATAGAGTAATGATCACTTCACACCTGTGGATTGACTTTCTGAACATATGTAATGACAAAAAAGCTTTGCTGCAGATACTGCATGCAGATAACAATCAAGGATGAGGTAAGGGGCAGCTTTGACCTAATAAAGTAACCAAAGTAATAATGATAACACTCGATTACAACCCTCAGCCTCAACTACACATGAAAAGAAACTTAGAATGGGGGCTAGAGACTTTGGTTGAAGACACAAGAGGTCAAAGCTGGGACTCAGCCTGACTCTTGGCCACTTTATATATGTTCTACTATATTAAATACATAAGGTCTGACTAAGCTACATGTGTCTAACATGAGGCAGTCTAGACTATGATATCATAGATAAGGAGATAAGAGATGATGTCATGTCATATGATGGGTCTAGCCTTGTGATGTCATATTACATAAGCCAGTGCATATTACCAGAATACTCACATGAATGAGGAGAGTTTGAATAGGTGTTTTTATAGCATTTACAACAGCTCCTCTGGCTATAAAGGAGTTTCACAAGAAAAATCCAGCTACACCTAGAAAAGTCAAAGGAGTGACTCTGGATGAATTTGCCTCCTTATTTTATCATTCTAATTAAATCTGGAATCTTCAATCTAAAGATGGGGTAATGTTGTAAATGCTTCAAAACCACTATATTCAAACTCTTCACACATATAAGCATTCTTGTAATGCACACATGCTTATATAATATGATGTCATAAGGCTAGACCCATTATATGACCTAATATCATCTCTTATCTCTTATCTATAACATCATAGTCTAGATTGCCTTATGTTAAACACATGTAGCTTAGTCATCCAGTACCTCATATATTTATTAGAACATATATAAAGTGGCTAAGAGTCAAGCTAAGCCCCAGCTTCAACCTCTTGTGTCTTTGACCAAAGTCCTTAGCCCCTATCTTCTCTTTTCTGTATGTGTTGTTGAGGCCAACTTGTGACTGAATTTATGCTAGTGTAAATAATTTCACAGGTGAAAAGCATTCCATGGCCACTCTCTGCTATTATTCTCAAGTTTTCACTGACATGTTCAAGGTAGGCAAAGAGGTTGTCAATAATGAAGGCAGAAATGACAGTAATATAATCAACATACCTCCATCAGCAAACCAGCCCTTTGGACCTTCGTGCACTCCAGGCATGACAGCTACATATCTCCAGGATACACCAGATATCTCTAGCTGCTTCAGGTCTCAACAGATCTCTCCAGACTCCCCAGACTCTCCAGATCTCTCCAGAGACACAGCCACAGCATAGCTAGCTCTAGAGTTCTCCAGTAAGCTCTAGTTATTCCAGATTTCGACAGATATTCATATATACTTAGTCAAATACTAACCAAGCACAGTAACTAAGTATAACCAGTGCTTTATTAATATTCCCAACTTAGACTATCCAATGTTATATCCCTAACCCAGACTAATCAGTGCTTGAGAATATTCCTAACTTAAACTAACTAGTGCTTTGCCAATATTTCTAACCCTAACTAACCAATGTTCTCTTTCTAACCCAGACTGACCAGTGCTTTAATAATCATTTTTATCTTTCAACCATATATTTTGCATCCTAACTTGTACTTAAATCCAAGAATTAGTGGTCAAAAAAATCAGAACAAATCATGTAGTTATGGATTTTGATCATGGGAATATGTTTTCTCTAATGATCATGATATAAATGTTTGATTCAGTTGAGTTATTAGTCCAGAATTAACTCTAGATTGGAAGATATTATCTATATCTCATCCATAACATGGTTGATTTTATGACAGGCACAAGTAGCATCAGCCATAGACTCAAAGTGTAACCTAAAGCTGCAAGGCAAAGACAAGAGGTGAAGGTTTCAAGTGCAATGCAAGGCAACTGGTCACTACTCCACCTAGGCAAGTATGTAGTGACATCAAAGATGAAGAGAGAATATCCTCAAGCAAAGATGCTGTGAGGCCAAGAGGTTCTTAGGAAGAGCAGAAGGGAGTGAGAGGGTCAAAGACACAATAGATTGCTATCTTGAGTAGGCTCAAGCTAGAGTACATGGCTTGTGCTACACCTCTATATATATGTGTGGGGGACATGCACAGACCAGGCCTAATAAGAGCCTCAAAGACAAAGGAAGACATAAGAAGAAAAGAGATAAGCATCTATAAGTAATCCATAGTATGAATGAGTAAGAAGAAGACTGCAGATTGGAAACAAGAAGCAAATGCACAGCAGAGAAGGTCAGAAAAGAAGGTGCTGTGGCACAAGAACTGTAGGAGTAGTAGAAGAGAAGCTCAGATAAAATACCTGAGATAAGAATAAGTAACATGAGGTGTTGGAAGCAATAGAGTGAAACAAGAAGAAAGAGGTACATGGTGCCAAAGGAAGAGAACCCAAAGACAAAGATGAGACAGAGTAATATGCAGTATCATGAACTATAAGTCCAGAGGAAAGAGAAAGGTAAAGGTGACATGTAGTGCCAGAGACCATAGGTCCAGGGAAATGGGTATGGGTATTCACCAGTAGGATAACTAATGAGATGTGATAGATGAACCAGCAGGGATGGCTGGTGAAGTGACTAGAGTTGCAATCAAATGCACTATGACTAAGATGAGAGGAAAAGGGATAGAAGCCATAGACCAATCATAACATTGATCTGTGTGCTTAGTGGCTAATGTGAATGCTATTTACACATAGTACATATTATTCAGTGGAATCTAAGCTTCATTTGAACCAATAGAGCTATATATATATAATAAAATCTGGTCAAAAATAACATACATATAAAATAGAATCAGTCATATCTTAGCTACATGTGCACCAAATCATGTGATTCATGGATCAAGTGAAAGCCAGGAATCTCCACTACCTCTGATATATGTATGTAGCCATGACTAAGTGTTGAATCTCTATGCTACCTGGCCATAGACCAGTTCTTTGGTTACTACTAGTTAGCATTGATTAGTGTGCTTGGTTGCTATTTGCCAGGTTAGGGTCTGTCTCTGGTTAGTGTGTTTGATGTTTGATTAGCACTTGGTTAATGTGCTTGATGCTTGGTTAGTGCTTAGTTAGTATGCCTGGAATAGTGTAGCAACAAAGTGTAGCAAAATGTATAAAGAAGTGTAGCAGAAAGCCTTAGAAATATTTGTGTTGTGTTGCTGATATAAAATTTTCACCCTTGAAGTTGAAAAAAAATGATAAAATTAAAACTCAGTAGCCATAAAGCATTTATACCCAGCAGTCTGTAATTTTAATTCCCACACACACTCTTTCCTTAATCACTACCATCTCTCTTCTACACTGCCACATTCTATTTATACTTCAATATTTATCATTTATTATCTGTCTTTTATTGTCCTGGACATATGTAAGTAAGCTTTCTTCAGTCTGAGATATTATATACTTAATTTATTTGATGATTATTTTAGCCTCCTTTATTGATGGTTTGGTTTGATAAGTCTATTCTTACTACATTATATCCATTACCATTACTAACTTTTCTTTCATTCAGTTTATATTATGTAGTATTTGTATACATTAGTAGACTATTTGTATATATACATATATATGAGTATAAATATATTTGATTAACTATTTTGACATACAAGAGGATCTGAAGGTGTCTGGAAGAAGCTAGACATCAGTAAACTATGTATATCCCCCTGTACAGGCCACAGAGGTACAGATAGGTTCCCTCCTGTACAGGTCTGTACAGCCAATAATGGTCTGTACCTCTGTATGAAAACTAGTGATTTACTGATGGAGAATACTGAAAAGATCTGAAGGGGACTGGGATAGCATAGACAGAAATAGAGGTTTTGGAAGATTCTGGAACAGTCTGGGACCAGCTGGACAAAGCTAGCCAGTCAGGTACCTTGCTGCCATGGAGGAGCTGGGGAGCTGGAATGGCTGCCATCAGCAAACTAACTCTGTCTGTCCAGAGTTGGGCAGACAGAGTTAGTTTGCTAATGTGGCCAGCTCTAGTCAGACTGTTATACTCTGGACAGCTATATAAGGGCTGGTTTGCTGATGAGTCAATTATCACCCTCAACATTTGATCTCTTTATTGAGCATCATTTTGGATTGTAAGTCCTGTGTGTTCTGATCAACATTGACCCTTGCTGAATTATTAACAGTCCTCATATTGACTTCAGATACACCCAAGAAAGAGTTCTGCATATGTATTCCTATCATTCTGTGACAAGTTCGAATGGGTCATGACAATGGAATTTGTCATGAATAGCATTATGGAACTCATGAGCCTTGCTATCACATATTGAATCCCATCCCAGGAGTAACTTGACAGTGCTGGACAGTGCTGGACAGTACCATAGTGCTCATAGTGAGGGTCCATCTTGACAGAGCTTTTATAGTACTCTCATAGTGTCTCATAGTGTTCCTAGTATTTCATAGTTTTTATAGTGTCTCATAGTATCTCATAGTATTTGTGAATTTCATAGTGTTTCATAGTGTCTATAGTGTCTCATAGTGTCTCATAGTATCCCTAGCATATTACTATCTTTGGACCGGTGTTGCAAAATGACAGGGAGTTGCAAAACTATGTCTAGCTCATGCAACACCACACATTTTGGTCTGAGCTGGTACATCTAGGATGAGATATGATTGATTAGTCTGCTTGTATTTTTTTTGGAATGAAAGGATGGGTATTCGTCTCCTGGTGTCTCGTTTATACCTTATGGTCAGGTGTATTCAGTTACAAGTGTCAGGGAAATACACAGATTGCATCAAAAAAATACACAAAAAATCCTATGGATACTTCATATTGTTGCCTAGCTGCCTGGCATGTTTCTGAGGTCATAAGATCACTGTAAGAGACCATGCGACTCCCAAAGTCCATGGTGCACAAAGTGTGACAGTGGTGAGCAGACTTAGCGGAGTGTGTTTCGGCAGCAACGGCAATGTACGGCAAACTTGCATAGAAATTGAGTGAAGACTAGGCATGCCAGTTGCATGCCAGTGCAGCACATTCGCACCAGAACACAAGTGTGGAAACTCAGTGATGAACAGAAGAAGAAAATACAAGATGTCTGCTCCCATCTTCACACTTTGGATTATCCTAATCTCTATGCTGCTGCTCAGGAACATGGCATATCATACCATACACTTCGACAGTGATTTCTTGGTCTCTCGCAGCCCTACAATAAAGTGCATGCATACCAGCAACTCTTGTCACCAATGAAGGAATCTGTGCTTATTGACTGGATCAAGCACCTTAGCTCTATGGGTCATCCTGTCAGCAAACGGACAATATGGGTCAAAGCAGAAGTGCTTTGTGGTACCAAACCTGGTCAGCGATGGGTCAGAGGCTTCCTACAGCGGCATCTGGATATTATCCTTGGCAAGCCATCTGCATTGGATCCACAACGGTGTCAGAGCTTCAATCGAACAGTCGTTGAGCAGCATTTTGAACTTCTCAAGACGGTCCTCAAGGAGAAAGGAATCCCTTCAGAAAATATCTACAACATGGATGAGAAAGGTTGTTAGCGAGGGGGAGGGCAAAAGTCATCTCCAGAGAAGTACTTCGTACCTCATGGCAGATTCCCAAAGTACAAAGCACGTAGCAGAAACCTTGAACTGGTCACCATCATTGAGTGTGTCTCAGCTGATGGTTGTAGCATTGCCCCTGGATTCGTGTTCACAGGGAAATCATACCACAAGAAGTGGTTCAAAAAGCATCCTGATATATGGTAAACCAAAACCTGGTCTCATTGAAGACATTTGCTAATCTGCCAGTTTTAGCGTTGCGACATCACCGAATGGTTGGACAGACGACTTTATCTGTACAAAGTGGTTTGAAACCTGCTTTGTCCCACAGGCAACAGCACGTAATCTATCTGGGCGACCAATTCTTCTTATCTATGATGGTCATGGTTCTCATGTCACAAAGGAAATGCGTGATCTTGCTATCAACCATAATATTGAATTATTTTGTCTTCCCCCTCATATGACACACGAACTACAGCCTCTTGATGTTGGCGTTTTTGGCCCGCTCCAACGAGCATGGTACAAACGCTGTGAGGAGACATTTGATGCGACAGGGGAGGAAATTCCTAGGTCGGATTTTATTAATCACTACATGGTGGCTCGTGCCCAGGCATTTACAGCGGAGATCATTACAAAAGCCTGGAAGAACAGTGGGATACGTCCACTCAACCCCCACATCTTCACCAACAGAGATTTTGCACCAAGCATGGCAACGTCTATGGAAGCTCATGTTCCATCATCATACCCCATCCAACCTCATGATCTCCACAAATACCCCATATCCTCCCAGTTCACACAAGAATTTGATTCTGCCAACTCGGATGATGGCACCTCCACTGGCGAGTCAGAGTCAGACAGGGAGGATTCCAGCGGGTCTTCAAAGTCAGACCTTGAAGCCGGCGACTCGGATGCAGGGTTTGACAGCTCTGACGATGATGATGATTCTGGTAAACCTGTCCCTGCCAGTGCGACACACAGTCACCCCGCATCGACTACTGGCATTCCCTCCTCCGTGTTGCAACCACAAGCATCACCACTGTCCGAACTTGAGCCTGACAAGCAGATGCAAATTGCTATGCTACAGGCTCAGGTAAAACGTCTCGAAATTCAAGTGCAGACTATGAATACTGAACTGGAGAATGCAAAAGCACATTGTGCCTTGGCGTTACATGAGATGGGATTGATGAGCAAGCAGTTGAATTAAAAAAAAAAAAGGTCACATGCACGGAACATCAATGCATGATGGCTAACTTCAGCAGAGGGGCTTCAGGAGTGCGAATCACAGGACGCTGCGTGGGCAGAAAAAAAAAGGAAGCAGGAAGAGGTAGCAGCATGCAAAGCTGCAAAGCAAGCGGATCGGGTCACGCGGCACGCAGCACAGGGTTCCAGCGGATTTCGTTTCAGTGGCGCATTGTCGACGAGAGGCAAAGAAGATCTTATTGACATTGCTATGCAGCTCAAGATCGACGCTACGGGCACCAAGGCCAACTTACTGAAGTCCATCCGAACCTATTTCGATGCTCACACTGATCTCAAAATGGACCCACGATTTGAAGGACTGTTTGGTGGCCGTTCACACATTGCTAGCCAGAAATTTGAACATACTTTCAATGAAGCCAGTCCTGACTTCGAGAACATTGTACTTGCAGTCCAAATTGGCTCTTTCGCCACTTCGACGGGCATCTCACAGCCATCTATCAATGCGACACCACTTTTTTCTATGCCGGCTATCCCATTCTCAGACCATAACATCAAACACCAACTCGACGACAATATCTTTCCACCCCACTTATTACAGAACTTTAATGGATCCTACATACACTACCCATCTTATCTGTCCATAGCCAATCCTAATTCCGAGCTGACTATGTATGCATCATCTAGTACCTCCTATCCCTACCAATAGTGCTTATAACTTTTTAGTCTGCCACAAGCGTCGGAGATTGATTTAGCACTGTGACATGTTGTGACACTCCACTCATATGCGGATGGGAAATTTTGCAACTCCCTGTCGATTTCACTATCTGCACCGGCATCTCTCTGGCAACTTCAACATCTCGTTCCTTTTTTTTGGTTGTATATTGTTTTCAACATGTTTCTCTATGATCCTATGTATTTTACAATTTTATTTAGATGACGAACATCCCACAGTTTCAAATGGCCTCCAGATTTTGCAACACCGGTCCAAAGATAGTAGCATTCTGCAGAAAAGGTTCCTTCTTTACAGCGTTGCGGAATAGGGGCAGGAAGTTTGGTTTCGTCGGTCCTTCGCCAATCAATCACACCCGTTGAATATTACGTCCTCATCCCCGTCTCACAGGCACTAGCTGTCTGTTCTACCTTCATGGTTTTTGCCGATCCTACCCTTCCCCAAATCAGCAAGC
>JBBPUL010000353.1:0-23204 GCA_038094675.1 Spongispora temasekensis | reverse complement strand
GTGGGAATGTTTTATAACTCAGACATAATGTTTACATGTGTACCTTTATTTGTAGCACCAAATAATGGCCTATAAACATTATTGTAGTTGAGATCAGTGAAAGTCCAAAAACTGTTCCAATGATGTTGCTACTTCAGAATGGCCATATCTCTAGTGCCCCTGAGCCGAATCACATGACCCTGGGGACAAAGGTGTAGCCAAGGGTTTGTACGTTATTTGTCCCCACCAAAGCTAAGTGAGATTCCCACAGCTGATTGCGGGGCGCTTCGCGCCCCGGTTTGGGGTTAGGCATTGGAACGGTTTTTGGAGTCACTGTATATTCACAAAAGAGCTTAGAAGGCTCTTAAAATATGACTTATCAATCTCCACTGCTTACTATCCATAATCTGATGGAAAAACAGAGCATGTGAACCAAGAGATCAAAAGCTACCTTCAGATCTTCTGTGGCAACACCTCCATCACTCACATGGAGTTCACACATAACTACTGCCTCTATTCTGTTACCAGCAAATTCTTTCTCATGTATGGCTTTGAATATTATGTCCTTTCCACCATTATCACAGACATGCCACTCCCAGCCCTCAAGAAATGCCTCAAGGCCTTGTCCGCAGCAAGAGATAAGCCCTGGCTTCCCACAAACTCACACACCAAGTCATGGCATCCTGCACAGACTGTTTCTTTACTTCATTCATTAAAAGTGATAAGGTCTGGCTCAAAGAACCTGAACTGCTGTATCACTGCCCTCAAATTTGTGCCCCCCAAAAAAGGACCCTTTGTTATCACAGACATTCTATCTCCTCTGACATATAAACTCTGCCTTTAATTGACATGGAAAATCCACCCTGTGTTTCAGGCTTCACTTTTATCACCCTATCATAAAAATGATGTACTGTACATGGCCCAAACTTTCCAGCTCCACTCTGGAGCTTATAGAAGAAGAAAAAGAATACAAAGTGGAAAACTATACCATATGGATATAAATCATTTCTAAATGTTTCTGGTCTGATGGAAGGGCTACTCTACTAAAGAGGACTCCTGGGTAGCTGATTGGGATTTGAAACATGCAAAGTCTACCTGAAGGAATATAAAGCTCTTCACCCCAGGGCCTTCCTCCCCTCAAAAGCATTAACTTCTGCTCTTTCAACTATTCACACTTTTATCTGCCATCAACTCTTGCCTCTTCATTTTTCTTTTACTATGTCCCATGTCTAATCTAACTAAGGCTGCATGACATAAAACTGTGAAGCCTGTCTCCTCTCTTGTCCTCCCTCATCTACCTCAGTACTTTATCCTGGATAAAGCCTTTGCCAGTGGTCTTTGTCCTTACAACCCATGCTGCTCTGCCATAGCAGTTGAATGGTAGTGCATCAGCAAAACAACCCTTGTCAATAGGCTCTGTAGTGTCTGTAGTTTTGATTACCTCTCTGTGGAGCACTGCCACCCTCTGCCAAAATGCAAAAGGTTGTTTTGCTGATATGTAAAGTCCTCATCTCTGGTCATTGCTTAGAACCATCTTACTATACCTACACCCTATCATTTCCATGTCCTATTCCCACTGCTCCTACATATGAGTCTCTCTAAACTGTGCTTTCCTTCCCTTCTTCATCCTTTTCTGCCACTGATCAGTTGTCTTCACATTATCATATCTTATGATCTGCTGCATTAGATTGTTGGATTTTTATACCTCCATAATCCTCTTGTTGAGCACTTTTCATCGCTCCAATAATCTCCCTGATTACCCCACTCCTTCCCAAGTTATCATTGGTTATCTCCCCTACTACACCTGGCTTAGTGTTTTGAAGTTATTTCCTTGGGATTTCAGATTGTTTCATTGTGATCTCAACTCTTACCAAGGAGGTGATGCTACAATTGGTCTGTGACCCTTATTCTTTTCTCTCTTTTCCCTGCTATGTCACCTCTCATAACACCTCTCATCACCTCACCAGCTACTTCTGCTGTTTCTCCACCATGCTTTGCTAGTCATTCTACTGGTATATACTCATTCCCTATTTCCTAGACCTATGGTCTCTGACACTGTATGTCACCTCCATTTCACCCTTTGCTTTTGGACTTCATGCTTCGCTTATTCTTATCTTGGTTAGTTCTTCCAAATTTCTCTTCTACTGCTACCACAGTCCTTGTGTTGCAGCATCTTCTCTACTGATCTTCTCTGCCATGCATTTGCTCCTTATTTTCAACTTGCAGTCTTCTTTTTACTCATCTATAACTGCAGATTACTCATTTCTGCTTATCTCTATGCACTTTCTTCCTTTCATCTTGCCTTTGAGGCTCATCAAAGCCTTGTCCATGCATGATTATGGTTTATTGCAGATATAAATAGTACATAGATACTTGATGTAACTCTAGCTTGAGCCTACTCAGAATTGCAATCTATTGTGTCTTGACTCTCTCATTCCTCTCTATTACTCTCTCTGAGAACTGCTTGGCCTTGCAGCATCTTCACTCAAGGACACTCAATCTTCACTCCTCATCTTCACTACATACTTGCATAGACAGAGTAGTGATAAGTCACTGAACATCATACTTAGGACTCATACTCTCATCTCTCACCCTCACCTCACAGCTTTAGGTTGCTCATTGAGTCTATGACTGATGCTACCTACACCTGTCATAACAGTAATGACTGAAATGACTGACCACTGTAATGATACCAATGGGCCAGGTTCACCTCCAGATTGAGGACTGTTATGATCTGCCCCTCTCTTTTACTTAATGTACACAGCCCCTTTTCTTAGTCAATGTCTTGGCTGTGCATATCTCTTATCTCCTATCCTTGACTTGAACATTCTATAAGGTTCTATGTACTTCTATCATACACAGCTTCTCGCCTCATTCCATGCTATGTATAACACATTTCTCTTATCTCCTGTTTCTCTTTTCAGTTCCCTCTCTTATCATTCTAGGGCATAGCTTGGTCTGTGCATGAGATCCATACATATAAATACGGCATAGTATAGGTCATGTAGCTCCAGATTGAGCCTACTTGAGATAGCAATCTATTACATCTTTAACCCTCTCACTCTCCTCTGCTCTCCCTAAGAACTCTCTTGGCCTTGCAGCATCTTCGCTTGAGGATACTCTTCCCTTATCCTTGACATCACCACATACTTGTGTAGGTGAAGTAGTGACCAGTTACCTCACATCACACCTGGAACCTACACCTGTTGTCTTTGTCTCGCAGCTTTAGGTTGTGCATTGAGTCTATGGCTGATGCTATCCATGCATGTCATAACAAGGATCTCTTGGTTTCCTGTTTTGTCTTGTTCTTGTCTTCCTTTTCATGTTGACAGAGACAAGGAATGGAAGAAAGAAGCCATCTTCATCATTATCCTCTTCTGAAGGAATAAAGTTTTTGAAGAAAGGTATAGTACCTTCAACCTCAGTAGGCTCTGCATAGTGGTCACCATGATAAGTCCAGTGGCACATACATAAAGATCTGGGCACAGGCATGTTCTTTGCAAGCTCTAGCATCAAGCTCTGTGCTATACTTGTCTTTATAGAAGATAGTATAGATGGAGGGCTGTCTGCAGCTTTTAGCTTTACAGATGGGGTTCTGGAAGGTGGAATCAATCAAGAAACAGTTATTCCAGATTAGCAAGGAGAAAGTCAAAGAAGAGGTAGAGAGTATGAGCAGGTTCTATGTTTTTGCATGTGCTTCTTTACAGGGATGCTAGTGGTGACTGAGTGATGATGAAAAGCATAGTTTTCAGTCTGTGAGATGGGTGTTAGCATGGATACTAATTAGATAAATCACTAAACACCCAGAGTCCTTTATACTAGAGAGACATAGTCTCCCTGTTACGATCGGCCCCTTTTCTTTTCTCTCTTCGCTCTCTTTTGCCTTGTATTACTTAAACATGCACAGCCTTTCTCTTTAGTCAGCATTCGCGGCTGTGCATTTCCTTATCTCTTATCTCCGACTCATGCATTCCACGGTTTTCCATATAGTTCTATCACACACAGCCTTCTGACTCATTTCGTGCTGTATGTGACTCATTTCCCCTTATCTCCAGTTACCTAGTTTAGGTTCCTCTCTTGTCGAGCTATCACACTGCTTGGTCTGTGCACAGGACTCCTTACATATAAATAGGGCGTAGCACAAGCGATGTAACTCCAGCTTGAGCCTACTCGAGATAGCAATCTATTGTGTCTTTGACCCTCTCGCTCCCCCTCTGCTCTCCCCTCGTACCACTTGGCCTCACAGCATCTTCGCTCGAGGATACTCAGTCTTCGTCTTCGACGTCACTACATACTCGCCAAGGTGGAGTAGTGACTAGTCTCTGTGCATTGCGCATAGGACCTATGCCCCTCGTCTTCACCTTGTAGCTTTAGGTTGCGCATCGAGTCTACGGCTGACGCTACCCATGCCTGTCATAACACTCCCCTTGTCAAAAGATAATGGAGGGGTTGTTATTCCTTGGGTGTTACTACACCAGAGGAGTGCTAAGGCATTTCTGCACATTAGTAACCCATGGTCTTTTACTTCCTAAGTGTTTCCACATTAAAGGAATGTCAAGGCACTTCTGCACATCAAATAATCTTTGATCTTTTACTTCTTGATCATTGCCACATGAAGAGAGTGCCAGAGGGCATTTCTACTCACTAGCAACCTGTAATGTTCTGTGTACCTGGATAGAACCTGGTGTGGCAAGTTTTAATAATAAGGGCAGTGGCATTTTCACACAACTGTTCATTATGGCTCATAACTTATTTGAGGGCTGGGAAGCTCCTCGTTGGTATACTCACCTTTGGTGTTATCAAATGTTGTCAAGTAGGATTAGAGAGAAAATGTTCAAACTCCTATATTAAATCCATCTCTACTGGGTTTTATACATATGTGTATATACAAGTGATATGAACTAATATAACATGTATTACCATTAGTACTATGTTCTGTACATAGTTCTGGATGTTCCAGAATCAGCAAAACAACACTTGTCTATAGGCTCTGTAGTGTCTGTAGTTTTGGTTACCTCTCTGTGGAGCACTGCCACCCTCTGCTAAAATGCAGAAGGTTGCTTTGCTGATGAGTGCTTCCAAGTACTCTTCTGAGCTTTCTAGGATCCTGGAAGGGTTTGGAATGCTCTAGAAGCACTCAGAAGACTCTAGAAGCATTACAATTAGTCCAAATTTCAACACACTGTGCATGGGTTGTGAGATCAGCTTGGGCCAGCATATAGCATAATGCATCAAGAAGTGCACATGACAACTACAACTCAAAGTGTGACTGAACATGTGTGTCACACACTTGTAGTGCTTTGTCATGTGCATTTTGACTTGGCAGATCAGCAGTGAGCACATTCTGCTCCATCTTAAGCTTGAACTTGCATGGCCCTTTGCTATATACATGTACTCCCACATGGTTTATATTGCATGATCTAACTCATTAGTTTTCCCACCAGCAACCATCAGCAAATCACAGAAGAGCTGTAGGTGGCTGTACAGCTAGCTATAGACAACTATGTACAGTTGTTACAAGGTACAGAAAGGTCCCTCTCTGTACAGGACTTGAAATATGCTTAAAAAGCAACAATATACTGTTTGCTTGCATTTTATCACTCAAATTTTACTCTGTAACACTCTGTGATGGTCTATAAGCCTATAGTTCTGTCTATAAAAGAGTGATTTGCTGATGATGGTTTACCCATAGGATGGGTCACCATCATGTTGGCATTGCTGACCTCCATGGGTGCCTTCATTTTGGGGGTAAATCTGCTTTTACTTCTGCTGTGATGCTGACAGTCTTCTAGTGTGATACAGGTCAGATCTCCAACATCCACCTTATGCATCGCTTTTTGTTGCACTTTGCAGCATACTCCACCCTGTGCGTCATCTCTACTTGTTTATCTTACCTAAGAGAGGGTCTTATACTTTCCATGCCATGCATGTTGGTTGAGCATGTGTAGAGGCCCCGTGAGTGAGAATGGCACAAGACGCCTCCAGAAACTCAGGGAATGTTTCTTACGCCATTCATTAGCAGTGCCATTTACTACAGATATGGTTTTGTTTCTACCGGTGCATCTGCTAGTGCATATAGTATAAGTGTACGAGGTCCCGCAGAGGTATCAGAGGGGGCTGGAAGATGAAGAGGATGTCTGCATACTGTGGGAGACAGACCGATGGAAAATTATATGAGAGGATCAGACACCCACAAGACCCCAGTGACGAAACATGCCAAGACCCTGGCGTTGAATCTGTTTGTTTGTTTGATCATCTTTCGGGAAGCTGTTTAGAATCATTCGCTCCGTACCATCCTGCTTACATAATGTTTACCTTATATTGTCGACACGAACGACTGTCACGTCTCACCCGCAAGTTGCGTCCTCGGCACACGACTTTTCAACAGAAGCCACCCACTCGCCGACCGGAGTTACCTTGCACGGTGGATCTAGGCAATTGCAAACTGCTTCCTGATCAGCAAGGACACCGTAATTTCTAGAGGGTGTCGTCAACTTACAGCTTGGAGAACCTATCTTGCCATATTGAACGTGGAAACCTGGATAAACGGCACCCGGATTATGTGTCAAGCAATCGTGCTTGCTGGATGGGCTGAGATTTGATGCGGAGATCGCCGTCAGAACGCAGAGGTATGCTCTGTCTGCCACGAGAGTAGAAGGTGGAGGATCTGATGACAGGAAGTCGAGCTTGCAGTCAAGAGATATGCCCGTGGTGCCGGTGAGGGCGGAGATACTGAATTTGCGGTCGGGATGTGCTGACAGTTTTGAGGACCAGTGTCTGCACATAGATATGATCAGGTGAGCTGTAAGTTGTAACACTGTCCAAAGCTGTATCTTGGAGTTCTGCCCCACAGATTATACATAACTTTGGTTTTCGTCATCAACTTACAGCTGGGAGAACCTATCTTCCCATGTTGAACGCGGAAACCCGGAGTAACGACACCCGGATTAGGTGCCAAGTGGATGGGCTGAGCACACACCGATTTTGATGTGGAGATCGCCGTCAGAAGTGAAGAAGTACGTCTTGTCTGCGACGAGAGTAGGAGGCAGAAGATCTGATGACAGGAAGTCAAGCTTGTAGTAAGAGATATGCCCGTGGTGCCGGAGAGGGCGGAGACACTGAATTTGCGGTCGAGGTGTGCCGACAGTTCTGAGGACCAGTGTCTGCACAGATATGAGCAGTAAGTTGTAACACTGTCCCCGCTGAATTTGTTTCAGCCAAAGATGTACCTTGGAGTTCTGCCGCACAGATTATACATACCGTTCGTTTCACGCACTGTCTCCACTTGTTGCAGGTCAAGTTTCACCTGCATTCCATGAGGTTCACGGTAATACTGTTGCGGCCAGGTTGTGCGAATATTGGTCGCAGTAGGCTAACCACTATAAAAGCAAGCTCGATTACTAGAAAGCTGGCATTCAAGTTCCATTACATCCCAACGGTTCCAAAGATGTATATTCGCATCCTTACACAAGCTATCCCCATGATTGCCATCCTTGTAGCATTGGTGGCCAATGTTTCCGCAGCTGAAGCTGCAAAGTGTACAGGTAAAATGTTGTGCTGTACCGGCGAGGCAAATGTAAGATATTTATTACATATTGCTGTTCTCCTGATGTGACAACCCATGGGATGAAGCCCTGCTCACCCGACACAAGAGATTGTAAGGGACATGTAAAGTGTTGCATATGGAATAAAGTTAGCGTGAGTCGAGCCCATCTGTTTTTTATTCAAGGGTGAGGATAGTAATAATCATTCGCAGAAAGAATACGATTGCTAAACAAGTAGAAGGCTTGTATGAATTGATTGAGATGAAAATGTTTGTAATAAAAGCTACCTTCATGTGCTGTGTGACACCTCGAATTGCCCCACCCCAACATTTTTTAATGCAAGCGGCTTCTGCTGAATCAGTACAACTCTTCAGATGGACCGACGGAAAATTATACGAAGAGAGTCACCCACAAGACCCCAGTGACGAAACGTGATCCTGGCGTTGAATCTGTGGCAGATTGGTCATGCCGATTCGTCAGCCCATGTGACATGTGACAAAGTCTACCGGAAGTTTCATTCGTCGTCAGCTGGTGTGACGTGTTATGACACCAAAAATTTCGGCATTTCGGCAGGCCTCGAACATAGAGACCATGTACCCAATCAGAAACAACACATTCCTCAATCAGTGCTCATAGCATAACGAAATACTTTGATAGAATTTAAATTGAGGAATGTATCATAACATTACATTGATCAAGGAATGCAGTCCCTTGGCATGATGTTAGGATCCATTTTAAAATTTCACTATTTCACACCCTTCAAGTTCACATTTCACATCTGTTCTAGACCATGATGTAGTTACATGAGTACAACACATGTTTTGTAGTATATAAGTAGTCATGTACTGTATCATATTCCCCTAGTTTCAATATTCCAAAGCATTTACTCTCTTTGAGTGACTGTAAGAAGTGAGATTCTAACATAATATTGAAACTAGGGTTTTGCATGGGTCCAGCATACCCGCATAGTGTTGCCGCAGCTCGGCTAATTGAGAACCGGTCACAGCTTTCACTAGCTCAGCTTGTCATTCGGTTATTTCTGGTACCTGAGACCGGCTATTGGCTCGGCTTGATCCGGTCAGCGGCTAGAGCCGGCTCGTGACCGAGGCAACTCACTGTCCATTACAGTCCATTCAGTAAACCAATACAAGAACGAGTACTATTGTAGGTAGCATACTTCATATTGTTAGAAACTATGTCATAGTATAAAAGATACAAAAAAAAACACAACTGCCAACTACTACACCTAAGAAAAAACACGAAGCATTGATTAGACAACAGGTATCGATGGTACAGGAACACGCGGTTGACGACGAGTAGAGCATAGGCTAAGATGGTTTTAATAACATGTAACGTTGTGTACAGAAGTAACTTACATGCGCTGGGGCGGCGATGGCTCTCTACGTGGAGTGGCAGCTGATTTTTTGCGACATGACCTTCTGACTGATCGTGTTGTGGCTGGGGTTTGGGCGGCCTTCAGGTGAGAGCATGGGGTCCATGGAGCTGGGTCAACCGGCGATGACGGTGGGCTCAATAGTGCGGGCAGCTCCCTTGAACGGTCCGTGTGCGAACAGCTCAAGTCACGCGCGATATCTGGTGAGAGCAATGGAGCCTTGGGAGTGCGAAGCGGGAGGAAGAGTGATCGCAGATAGTCGTAGTCAGGCTCCTCTGAGAAGGAGAGAGTTTGAGAGTAAGCGAAGAAAGTGGTGAATTCTCGAGGTAGCCCGCAACATAACTGCTCGACAGGTGTTCTTTTCTTGAGTTCGAGTATTGACAAAGGCATTGTTTCGACAGAGTTGCTGATCCAAGGTAGCGAGCCCCGCAGGAGATAAACAAATAAATATGCCAACGATTCAATATCGTCCCGTCGTCCTAGCTGGGCTCCCAGGTGGCTGTTGATTGAAGTAAAAGCAGGCGTACCAGTGAGACGACGGGAGTGGACAAATGGGATGTGGTTGCCAGTTTTGAGATCGCAGTAACACCGAGAAATGCCAAAGTCGACGATGTGGATGGTGTGAGCGTTATCACCTAGACCGACCAAAATATTCTGTGGCTTGATATCAGCGTGAATGAAACCACAGTTATGAATATATTGAAGGCGCGAGATCTGCGGAAGCGTCAATAAGCGCAGTTGAGTGACTGGCTAATGAATACCAACCAACTGGTCCGCAATATGGACGACTGTATGAACGTGGAACCTTTTGTGTTGGCTCATAAGCTCATGTAACGATGGCCTGAGGAGGTCAAGGACCAATACGTCGTAGTTCGCCTCCCTCCCAAACCAATAAACATGAGGGATACCATCGCTGTCGCCGAGAGCTTGTAGGACCTCATGTTCGTGCTCCACAGAGGAGCTTCTGTCAATGGAAAGTTCAAGTTTGATTGCATGCGACCTGTTAGAGAAGATGTTGACTGCTCGGTACACACGTCCTAGGAGTTTGCGCTGTGAATTTGGTTGATTTAGGCCATGGAATAATATAGCCATACCATATGTGCCAGAGCCAATAAGTTCCTTCATTCTAAACCGGCCATCGACCCGAATTGGAACGAGAGTGTCGGGGTCAGAGGTCATAACTGTGTTTTGTCACACCGTAGGGGAGGGGCTCAGAGTCGTAAATAATTGAGGCGACGGGCCATCTCGCTGCAGCTGTAATCACACGAACGTGTGAATTGATGGAAGGTCAGTCCCCCGTAGACCCCTGCAACCTGCCGAGGCACCCTTCGCAGCTTAGATCAACCATTTAATACTTACCATCAAAATCCCATTAACATGGCAGCGGCAGCTCACGGGGCTGTGCGAACAGAAATGGCCGTATACCTGTCTACGTTAGGAACCGGTAACAGTATACCTTTTGTTTTCCAACTCTGATGTCAGTGTCGAGCGCTGTCTCTGGTGGTTCCAGCTACAGGTATTATGCTCCTGTCCGTGTTTACTACTCTGCGCCCAGTTCCCCGGTAAGCTTCCCTGCATAGACTCAATGACTTACTCACCTACTGGGGTTTAGGGCCTTTCAGCCACTCTGAACGACCCCTCGAGGTCCCGCAGTAGTTCGCCTGCCCACGCCGTCCCTCGTTCAGCAGCTCTATCACCTCCGAGGGAATTGGCGATTACTCAGCGAGGTAGGCTACCGCCGAAAAAGGTTCAAACTGAACCGTGCGGGGACGATGTGGGTAAAGTGGCCACAGCTGGTGCCACTACCGTCACCCTTGTATTGCCTAAGTCCCCACAGCAATCGCAGCAGTCAGAAGGTATAATCGCATGCTATCAAAGTACGGTTACGGCGGCGATGACCGGAGACGCTTTGCCGGCCCACGAAGTGACTATCGTCGCATCTAGTACTTGTGAGTGAAGTCTTCGAATATTCGATCCTCTACCTGATTATCTATCACAGCTGTGATTCAGAGGATACTGGACGCCCTCGAAAATGAGTATGATAAAGAAGGCTTGGTGAGTAGCTTTGCGCGAGACTCAGAAGGAATTGAATTTTTAAATTAGGCTTTCTATGGGATTGCGACTTACTACTGTACAGGAATTCGCTGGTGTAACCGAGGTCGAATACTCTACTCTTACCTCTCTGTTGGAGGAACATGCGCTCAAGTTGTTGAGAACCCCAAAGTGAGCTCATGTATCGCTGTTATTACAAAGCTTCGTGCTAAATAAACCTTACGAAGGTTGATATATCTGGGAAATTACAAATGTCTTATTGTCCAATATCCAAGTGCCGTTCACGAGGCTCCTGTAAGCGAGGTCCATGCCGTACTCGTACGGTTTCAGCAAGCAGAATACCCCCGATCACTCATCCACATTCATGCTATGGCGAACGGTAATCTTGAAGGGCGATCGATTTCTGCAGTCCCCGACCTTACCCTCGTTGTCTCTACCTTGCGGCAACACAAAGTTCGTCGCAATCTATTCATCCTTGAAAGTGCCTTCGCCCAGACAGCTGCTAGCGTATTCAAGAGAATCAAAGAACTGGTCGCTGCTCGTCCTGAAGCGCTTATGGTGGTCGTGGTCCTCATCGACGAAAAGACTCCATACCGCTCTCCTACGGAAGGTTCCCCTGCGTGGGAGAGATTCAAACAAGATGCGGATCCCCTGGAGCTGCATGATTTCACCGAAATGGTTGACCTGCTCCCCAAATCACAAGGTACCGTGGAACTCTTCACCGCTCCTGTTGTCATCTGTGGTCACACTTGGTGTTGTATCGAACATGTTAAATATTATGTCTGGTTGAAGAAGCCCGCCGACAATAGTGAGCTCGGCGCTGACTCAACTGTGATTGATCCTGATCCGGAGAGGATCGAACAATCGGATTGGAGTGCTTATGGGGTGCGTTTATTTAAATTCATGTTACTCATTATCCATCTAACAAATAACCTGACCAGGTTCTCCTGGGCGATGGGACGGATTCAGACCTGAAACATGTCGAGATGGTTATGAACAAGGGCATTGACATGATTAGAACCTATATAATCCGCTTCTGTGAGGACGCGGCTCTCCATAGTAACAAGCCACCAGACCTCTCCGAGTTCACTAAACCCGTCACCCTCCCCAAATCATGGGATCACTTCAGGACCGCACTTGTTGACGCAAGGGACACAACCGCTCACGATCGGTATATGCGGTGGTACAAGCACACATTTCGTGGCAAGAAACGTTCTCACCCATCGTTACGTGCGTCCATTTCAGAAGACATTACTACTACGAACGAGCCCAGTGACTCCACGAACAAACGCTTCAACGCCGGTAGCCAGTGAAACGCAGAGTCTAGAGGCGGTTTGACTCAGCCTGGGCCTGGCCAGGGTGCAGCTCATGGTTTATGACGTTCGGTTTTACCTAAATTCACCCTTGATCTATGTTGTATGTTTTCATTGTGTCATTAACTTGTTGTCTGTTCTATGTCATGTACTCCAAGCTGTTTTCGTATGTCACATGATCTGATTGAATTGAACTTTGACAAATTGTGTTTGCGGAAGTTGTCAATATCCGCGTCGGTTAAATCTTGAGCTAAGTGATTTGGGTGAGTACGGTGAGTCAGTTCAGCGACTGCTTTTGCAAGCTTTTGAGGTAACTTATAATAATATTACTTCTATTACCTCAATCTACTTCAACCGAATGGTCACCGGCACCTGAATCTATATAAGCAAAATGGACGACGGCAGTGGTGCGTGCTGCGTGCAATGCCCCCTCGTCGCCGACTCGGAACTGAGGCAACGCAGGCAGGTACTCCTGTCGACGCCCCTCCTTCTAGCCCTCCTGCGGTTCCCAGAGAGCCCCCGCCACTTGCTCCATGTACTCGCCGTCCTCCACGACGATTTGGCGAGGAAGGTGACATTGATGAGGTTGAGCTCGGATCTCATGACCGTCCCAACGCTCGAGCACTAGCTCAACATGCTAACCGTAGTGAGCCTAACACTCACCCTGTTGGAGGTAGGTTCAGCGCTGTCCCTCAGTATCACCCAAATCCTGATCTGACGTCTCCGTATGGCAGCGAGCTCACAGGAATCCGAGTTTATCGATATAGATGCTCGGTTAGCTGACCTTGGCGGCGACGACGACGAACCACCAATTCCCCACGCCAGAGGATTTCGCGGTGCCCGGGATACTCTACAGATGACAAACTCCATCGACAATTCAACTAGCCCGCTTGAATCAACACAGTCAAGTGGACGGGCGCCTGACGTCCATTATTTCTTCCAGAAACGCACGAAGGAATCATCAATATGTTTATTGTGCAGGTAAATAGTACATCTACGTATGGTGCAGCTCCTTCAGTTGATGACCCGCAACATTCGCAGGGACTTGAAGAATCAAGACCCCGAGAACTTTCCGACTGACCGTAAATATATCTACAGCGCCAACACAGGCAACTCCGGGCTTCGCGTACACGTGGAGAACTTTCATCTTCTGGAATTTCTCGATCAAGGCGAGAAACAAAAATGGCCTGTTTACCTCAAGAGTGTCAATCGCGCGTTTGATCAGGGATACACGTTTAGGACGCTACACAAAACACTATCCAAGCCCGGTGTTTCGATACACAACTTGCCGCCAGCGCCTCAGCCAGCAGCGAGCGATTCTCGGCCCCAGTTTACAGGCAGGAAACCGTCGGATTCTCGCCACGAAGGATTACCAGAGTATTCTACTGCAACGCTGCAACGGTTCCTTGTGAACTTCATCATCGCTGATGACCAGGTACGCATTGATTTCATTTTATATCACCGTTGTTTTGACACGCGTGACGTGTTCCAGTCCATCAATGTCGTTGAATGCCCAGAATTCCGAAACCTCTTGCTAGTGCTTCGGCCTGGCCTTCGAGACTCAGACATACCTAAATGAACAAAAACACGCGAACTCATCCTTCAGGTATGGCAGGAGTACTTTCGGATCTTGACGGAAGAGCTTGAGGTAAGTGTTTCACAAAGTACCACATCCGTTGGAGCTTAAAAACCGTACCACTACCTCTGTAATAGAAAGCGCTCGGTAGGGTCTCATGCACAGCTGATGTCTGGACAGACTCAGCTCGTAGGCCATTCATGGCTGTCACAGTGCATTGGATCATTGAGTTGCTGAAGGTGGCGGGATTACAGCTCAAGACGGCCCTCATAGCTTTCCATTATCTACCTGAAAGTCACACTGGCGAAATTATTGCGGAAAAACTCCTCCTCATTCTCGACCAAGCAGGGATCACGAACAAGGTATGACTTATTTTACAGATGTTATGATTGTTATCAAGCTACTGACTTCACCATTGTCAGATTGGACATTTCACACTTGACGGCGCGGCAAATAACGACGCAGCGATGAGGCATCTTGCCACGCTTCTTAATTCACGTGGGATTGATTTCGACGCTAACGAGCGCCGAATCATATGCTTACCACACCTGCTTAACACGTGCGCGAAACACGTCACGGAGAACTACAAAGCAGCCGATTTTGTGGCCATTCCCTCACGTGCATGGACTGACAATCTAGGGAATGGTTGTATCGATAAAGAAGCTTACATGGAAGGACTCGAGGATGACCCTATCAAGCTCGCCCGTAGTGTTGTTCGTTGTATTCGTGCGTCTCACCTCCGTCGGCAGGCGTTTCAAAGCACCATCAAGAACGGCAACGACATGCATATGTGGCTGGAATCCGATGGCGAACATGTCGACATTTCCGAGAAGGAACTTATCTTGGATGTCAAGTCACAGTGGGATTCAGTTTATCTGATGATCCGCCGCCTTCGCGAGATGCAACTGGTATGTTCATCTTTGTTTAACTACACTATCTAACTAGCCAAGTACAGCCGCTCGATCAATTCTTCAAGTTACCGACCCAGCGCGATGTTGTTCACTTCCAACTCAGTCAAGCGGACTGGCTCATACTCCATGATATGGAGTTGATCCTTGAGGTATGAACCTGGATCGGCTAAGGCCGCTGGGTGATCACATACTGATCAATTTGTTACGTTTTAGATTCCTTATCTGGCACAGCGCTCTATTCCATCAGAGAGTCTGCCTACACTTGGTATGGTGATGCCCGTCTTTGAAAAGTTTCTGGAATGGTGGAGGCGCTTGTCTGATGTCGTTCCATGCTGCGAACCTTTTATTCGCCCAGGGTTAGTCTGTGCTAAAAAGTACTTTGATCGTTTGGGCCATACAAACGCCTACATTATTGCAATGCGTAAGTGACTCAGTTTTTTCAATGACAACGAGAATTGCTGATTGTTGTGACTTAGTGGTCAACCCAAATATCCGGCTTTCTCATATCATGGCAAACTGGGAACCCCAGGAGAAAGATAGGGCGCGAACAATCATCTTAGAGATGGTATGTGTATTATTAACATACTGTTCGTCTACCAGTACTCACAGCGCTTCTGACAGATGAAAAAATATCGTACCCAGCTTGAAGACACGCAACCCCAGCACCAAAGCGTTCCAAATACGCAAGCTGCTCCTCCACCCAAAAAATCCCGCCAACCACGATCCCTTGCCGAACTTTACGGGATCACAACGGATGACACCACAGACCCCTACTCTACCCGGTCCACATCACCAGTCACGGTCGAATCCGAGCTACAAGCATACCTCGATGTTCAGGTCCTCAGGAGCACTGACCTGCTGGCATTTTGGCACGTTTCCCGAACCTCGTACCCAACGCTGTTCCGCATGGCCATGGATTACCTCCCAATCC
This sequence comes from Spongispora temasekensis, assembly GCA_038094675.1. NCBI lineage: Eukaryota > Fungi > Basidiomycota > Agaricomycetes > Boletales > Boletaceae > Spongispora > Spongispora temasekensis. Next base: position 7,505 of record JBBPUL010000353.1, on the reverse strand, counting down.
AGGCTTCGTCAGTACCTTCCGAGCGGGTCTTCTCGTCGAGCGCGGAAATGATCACAAGACGACGCAATTGCATCAGCCCGGCATTGATGGAGGCCCTGCAAATGGCAAAATTTTTCTTGAAGAAAAAACGATTGGATTTCGTGAAGGGGTTGGTTTTGACAGAGACCGACATGGTCCAGAACGAGGAGCAGGACAGTGATGACCTACTGGGCAAGATCATTGGCGGAGATCAGTTCGACGACGTGATGGATAGGATCATGGTACAGATCGCTCAAGAAGAAGGCAATCAGCTTGAGCATCTCTCTTGATTTTGTCGGGCTCCCGTTATGACGCTTTCGTACAGTAGCTCATGACATTCATGGTTGTGTAAGTATGCTTTGCATCTTTGTGTATTCACGACTCTACTACCTTTTTCCCGAATCATCTCGATCTACACTCGTGCGCATGCGGTGTGAGTCATGACTGGTTGTGAGTCGGCGTGACCTGTGACCCGTGACCCTACCGACATAACTCGTCGACCACCTCCAAAGCATTAATGTAGTGAGTCATGGTGAGTTCAGAATCAGAGTCACCCATTCCATTCATATCTCATTTGTACACTCGTCAATCGCTCCCACTGCGTTGCTAGCTGATGTCGTTGCTCAATGCACCTCAAGAGTCAAAACTCGAGCGATTACGGTCAACTCACATTCTACTTAGGTTCGCGATCCCAGCAGTCGCTAGGGCCTAACGGTACGTCACTGTAGAACTCACTAAAGGGTGGTCACCAGCTCATGGACTCACAGTCGCCAAGTATTGCGTACCGACTCTTGCCGTGCATCTCCAAAGGAGCGCCGACACCTCCACCTCCACCTCCTCGACAAGACTCAGTATTGCGCTACCTTGGTCAGTGGACTGAAATGGGCGACGTTCGAATTGCGTTTAACTCGGAGATGATGACGTTAATCGTTTGAACGACTAAACTCAGCGCTCAAGTCCATTAAGCTATCCAGACGTCGTGTTGCTCTGACATGTCTGCTCGTCGCAGCCCTCCTTCAGGTGAGTATTTATCATAGATTGTGATTGCGCCATGGTCCGCACGGATGCAACCATCGTATGTAACATGAATGCTCTTACTAAGTAACTACTGTCGCTGACTTCCTTAGCATACGCGTAACGCTCATCGCACCACTTGCAATACATCCAATGCCTTGCAGGCTATGGACCATCCAAGCATGGTGTCTGCGACTGTAGCACCATGAAAATTCATGTATTTTCATTGAATAATGTTACTAGTGTACAATGCAAAATTATCATGTCACATGTTACCAATAAGCTGGCCAGACCGCAGCTCTCAGACTGGAGCCGCGGCTTTGAAAGCCGTTCAATTAATTGCCGGGCCGGTTGCATGTGGCTCGGCAAACTGGTGCCCGGCTATGGTTAATAGCCGGTCGCGAGCCGAAGTTGTGGCAACACTATACCTGCATGGGTCATGGGTATGGGTACCACATGGGAAAGGGTATGGGTCAGCTTTGTATTGAAGTTGATACACTCCAACTATGATTACCGGCTATTGTAACCTTATTCAAACTCGCCTTCTTTTTCTGATCTCAATGGTGTGGCACACTGCATTACGTAATATGACATCACTGGTCTAGACCGATCACGTGATATGACATCATCATGACGTCAGAGGTCTGGACCTCCTTATCTCTTATCTATGACATCATTAGTCTGGACCGCCTCATGGTAGACACATGTAGCTTACTAATGCCTCATGTATTTAATAGTAGTACACATATATAAGACAGGCCAAGAGTCGAGCTGAGCCCCAGCTTCGACCTCTTGTGTCTTTGTGACCTAAGTCATGGTCCCCCACTCTTAGTTCCCTCTTTCTCTTTGGTTAGTTGAGGCCGATGGTCGTGTCCTGCTAGGTCACTTCACCGGCTACATGCACTAAGCATAGTCGAGCTAATACCAACTAACGAGTTGAGACAAGTCATGAATTGACATGTCCCTGACACCTGTCAATCATGATTATTGAATGATGTCAGTTACCCTGACATTCATATTTGTTGAGATATGATACAGTACATACAACTATGTAGCTTACCTTTTATGGTATATTTTTCCCATGTGATGCTCATTACTTACAGCTCCATATCATCGTGTGCATCCCTCAGTCATTCTACTATTCTCAACTGACTACCACTCATTACTATCTAATCACTAACCATGTATGTACCTAGCTCCATATCAATAGATACATAATACAGTCGTTCTACTATTCTCAACTGAGCTCCATATCAATAGGTTATGAGCCCTGACGCATAAAAATTTCACTGTCAGTCGAAACAACGAACTCATCGAATCCAGCGCACCAGACTGATTCCTGTTCCTTACTATTACCCAGTGCTCTCTCACTGTCTCGATAACAACCTGCCTTCAAGTTAGACCCAATAGTCCATAACACCACCCGCAGCTTATGTCTGGTACAAACCAACCTGCTGGGACTATGTCCATGCCATCCACATCATCACCAACTGCTCCCACTGTTCCAACATCATGGGACATGCCCACAAACTTGAGTAATTTCTTTCCAAAGAGCTCTGAAGATTGCCTTGCAAACCACTGGCAAGATGGCTATTTCATCTGGTCACACTGCATGTGGAAAGCGCTCTGCTTCTGCAATCTACTTGAAGTCACGACTCACGGATGGGACACTCAAGGAGCCCATGGGCACTGCCCAACTCATTGTATGGCGAAAAATGGACACCACTGCATCTGTTATGATCACAAGCTGTCTCAAAGCCAAGATTATCCCTAAAATAGCCCATTTGTCTACTGCTCATGCCGCATGGGACCTCCTTGCTGCTCAATTCGGCCAAGTTGGATCAGGATCCATCATATATTGGTTTTGCTGCCTAACGAAACATCTACTGAGTGGTGGAGACATATCTATGCACATAAATGAATATCAGGAAGCTATGCAGCACCTCACAACTGCCAATCTGGTTATACCAGAATGGTCCACTGCTGCTATCCTTCTCTCAACATTACTGTGCGATCCCAAAGACCATGACTCATGGGACTATTTCGGTAAGGGCATATGGATTGATAAAACTATGACTACACTATCAAGCATAATATCAGAGATCCTTGAAGAGAAGCACCACCAGACTCCAGCCACCACCAGTATCACATCATCGGAAACAGCACTAGCTACCCTCGAATGGACCATCCATGCAATTGGAGCAAAGTTTTGCATGAATTGCAAATGGGAAGGACACACAAAAGATTAATGCTGGGCAAAAGGAGGCAGAAAAGAAGGCAAGGGTCCAAAACAAAAGAAAAAGAGAAAAAGGAACAAGAAAGCCAAGGTTGCTACGGAAGAAGGGGGAAACGAAACCTCGAATGTTGTATTAGAAAAATCTCTTGTTGCTACAGAAATTGGCCTCAAAACATCTATGACACCCCTGCCAGTCATAGACTCTGTGTACAGTGTATGCATGACACTGAGCATGACCCCCATTATCGATTCCAGTGCATTAACTCACATTCTCGCAGATCACTCATCATTCAAGTCCTATTCGCCCTCATTTGGCCAATTGGCCATCACAGGTCATGGCAAAGCACATTTGCTCACCAGCAGACCATCTGGTGGCACAATCAACCTCAAACTGCATGACACATGCCATGTCCCATCATCAACTCTACCTATTGTCTCTGTCTCACGACTCAACGACACCGACTGCTACATGCTTTTCGGTGCTGGTCGCTGTGTGACATTTGAACTCAAAGATGATGGACAGATGATGCATGATGCTCTCAATAAATCGCACATCATATTTATGGCCACCAGACAATCTGACTGCCTATATTATATGGACCTACCATGACGCCGATCCAATGAAACCATTTATCATGCCGCCACCCCCATTTCGAAGATTGAGCAACTACACTGCCAACTTGGACACTTAAATTACCAATCTGTCTGTGCGCTCATCAAGAAAGGCCTAGTGGCAGGCATTAAACTTACACAGAGTGAGCTCGAGTATGAACTGCCTGTCTATCCATCATGCATAATGGGCAAGATCACACAAGCTTCATTTCTGTTATCAGAGAATGGTAAAGTGAGCCATTTTCTTGGCCTCATTCACTCAGACCTATGAGGTCCCGCTCCTGTGCAAACTGCCTTGGGCACATGCTACATGATGACGCTAATGAACGACTACACTCGATGGGTATGGGCCCTATTTCTACAAAAGAAGAGCGATGCATTTGCCGTATTTAAGGAGTGGAAGACTGAAGTGGAAAATACCAGTGGCAAGACCATTCAACAGTTCTGAACGGACAATGGTGGTGAATATTTCAACACGGTGTGGATCGAATACATGAAGCAACATGGAATACGCTTGGAGTCGACTACCCCCTGAACTCCCAAGTAAAATGGTGTATCTGAACACCTCAACTGATCTGTCATCGACTGCATCCGCACCGTCCTCATCAACACCAGCCTACCTCTTTACCTATGGGCCGAGGCTGCCAACTATGTTATCTACACAAAAAATTGCCACTCTACCCACGCTCTCAAGGACACCACCCCATATGAAAAACAGTATGGGCATAAACCCGATGTGTCTTGTCTCCATCGTTTCGGCTGCACTGCCTATGTGCTCGACAATTCTCCAGAGTGCCAAAAACTCAATCCCAAAGAGAAGTGCACCACCTTCATAGGATATCCAGACACTCAGAAAGGTTGGCGGGTATACCATCCAGACAAGCAGTGCATTCAGGTATCCACGCACATCATTTTTGATGACTGAAGCAATTCACATAATAGCTTTTAGGCTGAGGAAGAGTACCAATTCTCCTACAACTCACTTAGATCATCTACATTCAATACCAATGACGACATCAGCCCAAAATCTATGCAGCCACTGTCAGTTCCGCCACAACCTGTCCAACCTCCACAACCTCAACCTGCTTAGCCTAACCGGCAAGGGCAACCTCTGCTACAACATGCACAACCTCATGCTCATCCTGAACCACCACCTCTGCAAGCTCCATCAACACACACTGCAGCTGCTAAAGCATGCAATGCAATTGCTACCATTTATGGATGACAGCCTGTGGAGGAAGAATGGTCAAACCATGACGACTTGGAAACTGAGCTAAATGATGCACTCACCCTCAACCCGCCTAATGAGGAAGTCCACATCACCTCAGGTGAAGACCCTCGCATGTACCATGAGGCTATCAATTCTCCAGACTGAATGGAGTGAGAGCAAGCAATGTGAGATGAGCTTGACTTGATTGCACAACTTGGTACCTACCAATTAGTAGAGCTTCTACCCAGCCATGACACTATCAATACCAAATGGGTATACCATGTCAAACGCGATGAAGTTAGGCATATCACATGCTATAAAGCCAGATTAGTCACACACAGATTCACCCAAAAGCCCAGAGTCGACTTGATGAGACCTTTGCACCCGTTGCAAGGATTGAATCAATTCGCCTCTTATGTGCTATCGCAGCCACCCTTGACTAGGAAAGTCACATCATCGATGTTGATTCAGCCTTTCTCAACAGTAAGATGCCAGATGACCAGCCAGTGTATGTCAAACAGCCAACCAGATTCGAAGCGAAAGGAAAAGAGCACCTTGTATGGCTCCTCTTGAAGGCGCTATATGGACTATGGCAATCTGGGTACCTCTGGTACCAAAAACTCAAATCTATTCTCACTAAAATCAGATTTGTCGTCTGCTCTGCCGACCACTGTGTTTTCATCCGTCACCGCACTACTGGGATCTGCATCATCACATCTCACGTCGATGATCTCGGGCTCTATGTATCGTCACCACACAAGCTCAAGTGACTCAAAACTGAATTTGGTGCACAGGTTTCTTTCAAGAACCAAGGGGAAATCCACCATATTCTTGGCATTGAAGTAATTCGAGATCACATCACATGTACCATTTCCCTCTCTTATTGACGATACATGGATTCTATGATCAAGATGTATGGTCTCGAGTCAGTGAATCCAGTCATGACCCCAGAGCAACTGGGTCTGTGACTATCATGCCATCACTGTCCATCCACAGATGATGAAACGTGCGAAATGTGTGATGTGCCATATCAGAATGCCATTGGGGCACTCAATCATTGCGCTATCATGACATGACCTGACATCACTCATGCTGTACAGCAAGTCATGCAATTCATGGCCAATCTAGGATGCATGCATTGGACCACTGCCAAATGCATCCTCTGTTATCTCAAAGGCATGCGAGACCTCACCTTACTCTGGGAGGCAAACTTGACGGCGATATAATCACCCCTCATGCATTCAGTGATGCTGACTTCGTGAACTCGCCCGACAATGCCTGCTCCATATCCGGCTATGCAGTCATGCTTGGTACCAGGACCTTCTCATGGTCAGCTAAAAAGCAAATGGCCACCATGCTATCAACAGGCGAGGCTGAATACTATGCCACTACTTATGTCAGATGCGAGATTCTCTGGTTCTGCCATCTACTTGTCGAACTCAGATTCACGCAGACTCACCTGACCACGCTGTATGTTGACAACACAGCTGTGATTCGCATTTTAACCACACCGGATGAGATGTCTACAAGAATGTGCCACATCCACCTCTCCTACTTTTGGATCAAGGATGAGATCGAGTGCAAACAAATCACACTGCAACATGTCATTTCGGCCAAAAACATCGCCAACATTTTTACCAAAGGTTTATCTACAGATACCCACAGACATCTCGTATGTTTACTCGGATTACAACTATGGACTGACACTAGTTGAGGGGGAGTGTTGAGATATGATACAGTATATACAACTAGCTTACCTTTTACGGTATATTTTTCCCATATGACGCTCGTTACTTATAGCTCCGTATCATCACGTGCATCCCTCAGTTGTTCTACTATTCTCAACTGAGGTATGCACTTACTACCACTCATTACTATCTAATCACTAACCATGTATCTAGCTCCATATCAATAGGTACATAATACAGTCATTCTACTATTCTCGACTGAGCTCCATATCAATAATATTGATCCCTGACATATTTCAAATAACGTCAGAGAAGTGTCGATCATGAAATATAACATGAAATGTTTCATAATGACAGATAACAAATGTTAAACCCCTGTCATTGACACTATACAGATTAGGATTCTGTACTGACAATCTGTCATCTCACATAGACAGATGTCATTTCATATGTACACATGTTGTTCTATATTGACATATGTTGTTTCACTCATATTTGATATTCTAGTTATATCTGTTTCCTACATATGTACAAACATGTCCTGTAGAGTATAAAAGAGTGTCAGAGATGCTCTCTAGAATACAAGCACTTGAAGTACAATGTTACGACAGGCGCGGGTAGCGTCAGCCGTAGACTCGATGTGCAACCTAAAGCTGCGAGACGAAGACGAGGGGCGTAGGTCCTACACGCAATGTGCAGAGACTAGTCACTACTCCGCCTTGGCGAG
>JBBPUL010000352.1:0-23300 GCA_038094675.1 Spongispora temasekensis | reverse complement strand
GAGTTAGCGCAGCACTTAATTAAATCGGCGAGGTAGGTCTTTCTTCCCACCCTCGGTGCGCCATTCTTTCAGGAGCGCGATACCTACCTTCAGGCTTCAGCGGCTTATAAATTCTTGCAGCCAGGCGATTCGCGCTCTAATGTGAGTTATGCCAGTGCCAATTGTAACTGGTTCACCAGTAATCTCTGCATTGGTATGGTATAATGACAGTTCAAACGTTCATGAACGAAGGGGGGATGGAATTGTACGATCATAGGACCGAAACATCATTCCTCCAGATCTGAAGTGAACTCACTAATTCATTTCCTCGTGAGCACTTGAGTATGTACGAGGTGACATTGAGAACCAATCGCGTTCAATGACTCGCCATCCCTGCCTCCTTGCCTTCGTCCATGACGTTGTTGCGGGTGGACGACATGACTGCGCCATGCCGATTCCTTTCGTGTACACCATGTTGGTATCCGGACCGCGTCTCACGCAGATGGTTCCCAACTAGCGGTGGATACTGCACATCAAGCGTCTCACCTTTCTCCGTGCAATGGTGAGACGCTTGATGCGCAGTATCCTATCGGACGGCTGTGGCCTGCGCTATCGTTCTGCCACCATTGTGTATCGAATACACGAACGGAACGCGCAACGGAGTAGGGGGGAAAATCAACTATTACCACATTTATTTGTATTAGTGAAAAAATTAATGTTGATACAATATCAAACTCACCTGGAACAAATGCAACTAACTCGATCAGCTGTAATCGGCGGTTATTACTAGCCCAGATAGTCTCTAGCAATCAACGAGAAAAGCCAAACGCTCACGCCTACGTGGAAGGAGCACGAAAAGCATCGCTCTTGATCGATTGTACATTGCCGCATGTGCGGAGGGTTATCATGCAGACATTGCGTGAGTACACCTATCAGATCCCAGTGAATCAGTAGATTACAATCGGTTCCACCCAAAAAATTGACGTTGACATTATATATGAGAGCGCGCCCACATCACGGGGCAATCATGCCTACAGGCCTTCCCCCCCGCGAAGTGACGGTCCTTGTCTGCAATGCAACCACAACGCGACGACTCCAATACAACTGTGTGCACGCCTCCATCTCTCTCCTACCCTTTGCACGATGATGCACGATGCAACGGTGTCGTGTTCGCGTTCAAGTTGGTCGTGATGCATGCCACCCTCTCTCCTTGTTGACAGTACACGACGACGACGACTGCAATGGCGACAATCCACATGTCGGCCCACGCAACAAGATGCAGGTGCGAATGCTTGGTGAGCACGATAGGACGACTAGACTAAGATGCGTTGACTGACAGTGAGCCCATCCCTTCTCATCCTCGTCCTCCCATGCTCACCTCTTGATGACAACGTGAACCACATGCCTCCGTTGCTGTTCACACTGTAGTAACACCATATATCACTGAAGAAATCACTGAATTCTTCATGGCATTCACAATGACTGCGTCCCCATTTCCATTTCTTTTTGCCAGCCCTGTCGCTGATACAACACATGCAGTATGAGAAGACAGGCGGTTTGTATCTTTGATTGTCATAAGGTAACTTTCGTCAGAATGAAAGTGTTGCTAATTTAGTGGTGAGATTTCAGCAGGATGGCTTTGAAGGTTCTCGCTTGACATGCGCTCGGCCTTCCTCACCTGCGTTCGCCATGTTCGCTAGCTATAGAGCGCAACCATTTTGATCTTCAAGATGTTAGGGGGCTTGGAGGGTATTTAGCGGGTCACAAAGTAGTCCCAGAAGCCATGGCCCCGAAGCCTCATCGATTGGCATCCGCTGCACCCGCTCCAACGCGACCGCCGGCGATGCGCAGCTGCAATTTGAAAAACACTCGTCTCCTGCGATTCATCGCTCTTATCATGCACGATTGGCCGTCCTCATTATAGTGCTTACGCACTCCTTCACCCATCCTTGCCCGCCCTGTCCATCTTCACTATCCGCCACCGCACGTCTCGCCCGCCCATGCGGCCCTGCTTCTTCCAGCATGCGCGCTCGCCCGTCCTCCTTAGCACGCACGCACACCCTCACTCATCCTCGCCTCGGCCGTCCTCGTTTCAGCGTGCCCGCACGCCCTCACGGGCCGTCACCGTTGTCTTGCAACGTGCATACTGCACGCACGCAAGCCCGTCCTCCGAGCCACCTCGTCTTGCAACGCTCGTCGAATCGTCGGTCGACGACGACACGACATCACGATGTCCTTTCGTGATTTCTCTACTTTCTTCCGTGTACACTGTATAGTGAAAACTTTGATCTCTGTTTCATACAATTTGGTATCGCGGGATCCGATGTCTCATCCTGGCAATTTTTTTTTTGATAGATACATTTGCCCATCTGGCAACCCGCCTAAGCGCCTAAGCTGGCCCCAAACGCGAGGGGTACTGAAGGCGCAGGGGCGCAGGGTCGCGGCCACCAGAAAGGCACAATCTGGTACCACTGGTGTGCTACAGTACTTATAATACTCCCCCCTGGCGGTTTACGCCGGGTGGCGTATCCGCTAAGCTATGTACACGCCCGGGTCCCCTTGGCAATTATACCAAATTAAGTTACACGACGGGGAAGTCTTACTCGTTTGAAATTGTGGTATAAACTTCCGGCTTTTAAATCAATGACACTTCACCACCCTGCGTCAGAGAAGCGGCCTCCTCAAAGAACTGTATCACCAGCCAGAACTTAGAAGGCTCGAACCCTTCTTCTGCTGATCCCGTCCTCGCTGTCGAGTCGCATTTGATGCTGCCATGAGGTCTGCTGGTCTGCAAGATTACAGCGTACCCAGTACCGACCGGGAGGTTAACTGTGTGCGCCGTAAGTCTACTCCTATTTTTTGCTTTCGAGCTAGATGGCTGAGAGGTCGCCAATAAATCGATACAGTTGCTGTCATCATTGCTATGGGATATGACTACAGTGAGTTCTCTTTGACATGTGACTTCGAGGACTGTATTCAACTTACATGACATTCAAGTCCTCACATCTGCAAAAGAGGTATCGTGCTGACTCTCTTTGCTGAAGTGTATAACTGCTGATATGAACAAAATTATAGATCGACTATATCTGGGCAAGTAAAATCTGCTAATTAGCACGGTGATTACGCATTAAAACATGCTCAGAACAAACCCTGGACTTGGGTAACATTTTTGTTCATCTTGGTACGCCGCTCTTTGGGGAAACGCGATTTCTACCTTCTGCAGCTCGATTTTTCCAGTGTCGTTATGCTGGCATGTGCTCTCTAATGTAAGTTATCTGTGAATAATTAAGCTAGTGCTGATTGTAATCGGTTTGTTAGTACTCTTTGCCTGGGTATGTTTAAATTTCAATGATTAAAAATGTATTGACACAAGTTCGTGAGGAAGGGAGGATGAACATCAATGGCCATGTTGACACATCGGTATTTTCATTCCTCCAAATCTGAAGTGAACTCGTCAATTCATTTCCTCGTAGGTGTAAGTATTCAAAATTTCTCGTTTGATTGCTAAATGCACCATCTTATTCAATAGCTGTGAGTTCAGCCGATCAAATATCTTGCTTTGTCATTAACATGATTCAGGCAACGTGACGGATCTCATATACTTCGTGTCGACGTCGATTTTTTTTGGTGCAGCCGATTGTAAGCTACTGATCCATTGGGATCAAGTATACTCACGCAATGACTGTCTGCAGTAGTGATAACCCTCCGCACATGGGCAATGTACAATCGATCAAGAGCGATGCTTTTTGTGCTCCTTCCACTGTACCTCGCAGAGCTGATCTCGAACATCATTTTGGTGGTCGTCTATAGTATTCAGAAGCATATTCGAGGTTTGTGGTGGCATTTTAACATGAGATATATCTTGCTAAACCACCGACCATTGTTCTTGGTTGATGACTCTTATGTCATCTACATCACCGTGATACAGAACCAGAGATTGTCATTTGGGACATTTCAGGTTGTCCGACGTATTTCGCCTCAATTACGGGCATCACGTTCGAGGCAACATTTATTCTGCAAATAATATATGGCGGAACATTACTTATCCTTGCGAGCTTCCAGTTTGTGAAACAGGCCCTCGATATGCACCGTACTACGAATCGATGGCAACTTAATCGGTACATGAACATGCTGATCTGGCAGAGCGTCGTCTATTTCGCTTGGTCAGTCCTAGTCTACACGCGCCTGTGATTGCTCTCCGCCATTGTAAACTAACAAGTGAATCACTGTTGCAGTCTGTTCATCAGTGAACTCGCGAATCTGTTGATCATATTCGGAATCCTGCAAGTAGAAAGATGGCCTATGACTCTCTTCGTTCCTGCGATACTCTTGCCCCCACAGACTCTAACCCCTCGATTCATTATCGCTCTACGCGAGTTGTATGCTTGTAACAGACGTGATTCCAGGAGCGGCGTCGATACTGGGTTTGGTCTGTTGAAGGATTCTGGAATGCTACTGAACAGTAGCTTGACAACGGAGACTGAAGACCTGAGTACACTGGAGAACGCGGTGGAAGTGGAAATGGGGGTTCTGACTATTGAAGGACGACCGGTATAGGTATAGGTACCTTCTCCATTGTTGGTCTCGCTAGCGCGTATGTACTATGTGTCCAGAATCTGACGTCTTACTTGCAGTGGGCGGCAGCTGTATTTCTCTTGCTTGGCAGTATACAGCCGCGGCTAATATCGAGGTCGATGCCAAGTTTCAATAGAAGCACTGTCCTGACACTGTTTCCTTCCTTCCGCGCCCTATCTCGACACACATCGTGATGGGCACACCCTCTCCTCGCCCTCTCACCTGTCGACACCTACACTCACGCCCTCGCCACCCAGGCGTCCATCTCTCGATTACTACTTCCCTTCCTTGCCGGTTCGCACCTTGAATGACCATGCTTATGCCCATGACACTGGCACCTTCCTATAATCCTCCTATCGCCCTTTCCGCCTCTCGACGCATGCGCACAGGCACCGCCAGACGCCATTGTCTCTCGACATGCTTTCCCTCCCCTTACCCCCTCGCCTCTCGACCGACAACGACACACACGCGCACGCCCTTGTGACAATGGGCTTTGAAAAGACGACGATGATATCGCGCGCCAGCGAACGCGTCGATGGGCATGGTGACCGACACTGAATGTGATAAACTGGCGCAACGGTGAACGTGAGGACGACGTACCAACAGATACATGACGACGTTGAAAGACGTGCGCACCTCTCTTCAGAAAGGATAAAAAAGCCTCAGTCAACGCCTGAGGGTGCCCAAAACAACCCAGGGGCCCCAGATACAAACCAGGGTGACGCGGAAACGCATACAAGCATCGGTCACTACGGGCCAACAACCCAGCAAAAGTGCGCACGCCCGTGTAGGGTATATCCCTCATGTTCCAGCCCATGAATCTCAACGGATGGTTTCATTGTATGTCCGCATCTGCTGACTCCGCTCTGCAGAACAGCCAACATGGACTCTCGTCATCCAATGTGTATGCGTGTTCGTTACCCCACACTCTCGTTCTGATACGCCACCATCAAGGACGGCTTCAAAGACAACCACCGCACAAGGCTCGATGTTGGCCAGTAGCGAAGCGTTTGCCCTCTGATTTGTGCCCGTGGTACTGGCGATGTCCCTGGAAGTCCCTAAGGATAGCCAGAGGCTGTGCAAAAAGGACATCGTGCTCCTGAGCAAAGGTATAACAGTGTTATCGCGATCAGAGCACCTTCGGTTTCGCCCGGCCCGCTTGTCCTGGCAGTAGGCAACTCGAGAACATCGTCAGCGAGGATTGGACACACGAGTTGCTTTCAGATACAATAGTGGGACCGCCAGGCGGGAGACGACAATCTGGAAAAAGCTAAAGGTTGTCGACGTTGGGCCCAGACGGGCTACGCAACCTGGAGACAGAACCTCACCAGCGGGACGAACCTGAAACCACCCAAGGCAGCCCGGGCGACTCCGAGTCCATCATCGTGTCCGAGGAAGAGGTTGGGAAATCATCATCCTTCGTTCTTGACCAGAGGCATGCCATCCTTGCCCTCACCGCCCATTCGCTTTCTCCAAGATTGGTATCGTCCGACTCCGATATTACACGAGTATCATTATTTTTGTCGCATGTACATGCAGCACGAGGGCGATATTGTCAGAGCGGTGGAATGCATTTGCGTACTATACAAGGGTAAGGGCAGGCGAAGATGCGCCGAAACTTGGAGGGCGTGGCGAAAGGCAGACGCCTGCGAGTGAGTGAGTGATGCCACGAGGGAGGCGCGGAGCATCAGTGACATCTTCCCACAGTCGAACCATCAGTGGCAGTGCATCAGAGAAGCACTTCTCAAAGGATATGTACCGCCAAGATACCACCACCATCACCTTCCTCCACTGATCTCGTCCCCACTGTCATTTTTGACGCTGCTATGTCTGCTGCTCTGCAAGGTTATGACGGACCCAGTACCGACCGGAAGGTTAATTATGTGCGCCGTATGTCTATTTTTGCATTCGAGATAGATGCGAGGTCGCCAATCGTACCACAAAATCGATACAGTTGCTATCATCATTGCAATGGGATATGATTATAGTGAGTATTCCTTGACACATGTCTTTGAGAACTATGTTCTCAATTTAACATTCAGTCCTTACCTTTTCAAAAGAGGTTGCACTGGCTCTCTTTGCGGAAGAATATAGCTGCTGACATGAAAATATAGATTGACTACATCTGGGCAAGTAAAAGCCGTTGACTAACACGATGACTACCCATTGAAACGAGCTCAGAGCAAACCTCGGAGTTGGGTGACATTGTTGTTCATCTTAGTGTGTCATTCCTTCAGGGACTTTTACCCTCCGTAGCTCAGATTTTTATTTTTCCAGTGTCGCTATGTTGGCATGTGCTCTGTAATGTGAGTTATCCGTGACAAGTTGACAATAATTAAGCCAATACTGATTGTAACTGGTTCTTCAGTACTCTCTGCATCGGTATGTGTTTGATCTTCAAAGATTAAAAATATAATGACAGCTCATGAACGAAGGGAGGCTGGACTTTTATGGATACCCTAGTGCTGAATCAACGGTATTTCCATTCCTCAAAATCTGAAGTGAGAATGAGCTCATTGAATTATTTCCTCGTAGGGGTAGGTATTCGTCTTTTCTCAGTTAATTTCTGGTAATCCGGAATGCATTGTCTTGAATAACAGTTGTGAGTTCAGCTGATCAAATTGCTTGATTGCTCTGATATTAACACCATCCAGGTTACCCTGTAATAACTCTCATATACTTCGTGTCAACATCAATTTTTTTTGGTGCAGCCGACTGTAAGCTACTCATTTGAATCAGGTGTAGTCACCCATTGATCGTCTGCAGTAGTGATAACCCTCCGCACATGGGCAATATATAATCGATCAAGAGCAATTCTTTTCGTACTTCTTCCACTATACCTTGCAGAGCTAATTCTCAACATCATTTTGGCGGTCCTCTATGGTATCCAAAAGTATTTTCTCGGTTAGTGGTGGCTTCTTGGACGCGAGATACATTTTGCTAATCCTCTATTGATGATTCATTTGTCATCTACATCATTGTGCAGAACCGGAGATTCAAATATTGGATTTCGTAGGTTGCCCGTTGACTTTCGCCCCAATCACGAAGAGCACATTCAAGGCAACCTTTATTCTACAAATAATATATGGCGGGACATTGCTTATCCTTGCGAGCTTCCAGTTTGCAAGACAGTCACTCGAAATGTACCGTACTACGAATCGATGGCGACTCAATCGGTACATGAACATGCTGATCTGGCAGGCCATCATCTATTTCTTTGCGTCAGTCCTATTCTACTAGCACCGGTGTTTTTCTCCGTTGCTGTGAACTAACAAGTGGATCATTGTTACAGTTTCTTCGTCAGTGAACTCGTGAATTTGTTCATCGTTTTTGAAACCGTTCAACTACAACAATGGCCTATGGCTCTTTATATCCCTGTGGTACTCTTGCCCCCACAGACCTTAACTCCTCGATTCATTATCGGCCTGCGCGAGTTGTATTCACGCGATGTTTTTGGCACACGTGATGGAATTGATACTGGGTTTGGTCTATCCGGGCAATCTGGTGTGCTACTGCAAACTGACTTGACAACGGAGCCTGAAGACCCAAATACACTGGAGGACGTGGTAGAAGTGGAAATGGCGGTTCTGACTGCTGGAGGACCAGCATAGGCACCTTAGGCATGGTTGGTCTCACTGGCACCCCCCCGACGTGAGCGCCTTGCCTCTCGACACACACCGCGATGCGTGTTTTCTCTTCACCCTGACGTTAGAGTCTCACCTGTCAACACGTCACGCATTCACTCCCCTTTCCACGACCATCCCTCGATCTCTACTTTCCCTCCCTGCCACGCGCAGCCTGCATCTTGAATGTCCATTCTCGTGTCCATGCATTCCTACCACCCTCCCTATCGCCCTCTCCTCCTCTCGAGCGTGCGCGCAGGCACTGGATGTCCTTGCCTCTCGAAATGCGCACCCATGCACCTGCTGACTCTGCTCAGCAGAATAGCCAACGTTTATCATCTGTCCCTCTTTCATCTTGTACATGCCCGTCATCCCACTCTCGTTCCGGCATGTCGAGGTTTTCCATCTTGGGCCCCACCCTCATCTTCATCATCACCACCGCCAAGGACGGTGTCAAATACCACCATCGCGCAGGGCTCGATGTTGACTGGTCTGTGTCCACGGTACCGGCGGCTTCTGCGTATCGATGTCCCTGGAAAGTCCCCAAGGAGATCCAGAGGCTGCACGAAAAGGTGCATCGTGCTCAGTAAGGGTATGGAGGGCGACAAATGCAGGACTAGCGGGACTTCCAGGTGGGATACAACAATGGAAATGAATAGGTCCACACTGCTGGGCGTCACTCGTCTTCGGGCTGCGCAATCTGGAGACGAAGAACCGTGACAGCGGAGGTTGTCTGTGCGACCTCAGAGTCCATCGTTGTGTCCGATGAAGTCGTCGAGACATCATGCTTTTTTCTCGACCAGAGGCCTAACGTTGTCCAAAGAATCCAAGATCGCCAAGGAGACCAACTTTCAATTTCATTATTGTCAGCTTTCCCGTCCTCTTCATCATCCCTGCTCTGCAGCGGTCGTCTAACCCTGGACACCATGTCCTATACAAGCGTCAACGTATGTAAACCGGGCGTGAACGTGATCAGTTCATTTGCAGTCGACGCGCTCGTTCTTTGTGTATGTCTACTGCTTTCGTTCACTGATTGGGCTGACATCCCACAGTTCCTGCCTCATTGCATTCCAGAATATCACTCTCCATCTCAATCGAGATTGTCAAGATCGACCAAGCGAACCTGGCTCGCACACGAGCTGACAAAGCCCAAGATTGCCACTTTCAAAAACTAGTACACCGGAGCCCTCAGCCCACACACCGCATCTCCTCGCTCAAGGTCCACACGCTTCCGACCCTGCGTGCGCACACTGGCAGCAAATCTCCACCTACCCTTTCTCGCCTGCACCAAGTAGTAACATATCCTCCCTGAACATCTTCAGCCTACTCCACTCTTCTCTCCTTGGCATGCGTCCATCTGTACTGCAGGCCCCACCTTCGCTTGTGCGTCCGGCGAGGAATACGGTCTTATTTGCGTTTAATGTAAGAGAACTCTGTTTATTTTATATCGAAAACCAAAACAAACAAAGGTTGTAGCTTTGCAAGCTGCAATCCCCGTGACCAGAAGAAGATCTTCAGAGTAGTATATATGCGTAACACCACTACAGTGTCTGTCAGTGTCATCAAAGGCCAATGATTGACGCACTATACCTCACATGAGTATGGACACCATATGTGCAACCCACATGTATGCACACATGTATGCAGAGCTGTCTTGTACGTTCAACGTTATCAAATGATATCTCACTACCCCGCCAGGGAAAAATGCTGCTTGCATTTCGACGCCCACGTCACTCGGACTAATCTGTACGCGCTGATTCGCATTTGAGACGGCGGTGCATAGATGGCAGAATAGAATTGACATTTTCCCAGTATTGGTCGTTGCTTTACAGGTATGATTCGGTGATGGGCTTGTAGAAATGTTTTGCCTTGGGGAACCTACCGTGGGCACTATTCCTACAGGTCTACAACCATTACAGTTAGTAGGGGCACGGCACTAGCGTTGGTCTAGCCAATCTGGTGTTTCTTAGGGAATTGGGGTTGGACGGAGCATTTCCGCAATGTCGTTGAAAGTTCATGCTGTCATGATATCAGATAAGAGCATTGACGTGCTTTAGTTGACATTATGATGCACCCCGTGAATTATTATCATTTATGTATTTATTATTCTTGAAAAAGATCAAGGCTTGAAGTAGCCACTGTCAGATTGATCTCAGAACTTTCAGTTCTGGCATTGAAGGCACTGCTCTGAACCTTCTTCACGGAACCGAACAGGGAATTCCTTCTCCGGATCAACTAGACAAGCTGTGGGTTTGATTACGACACGCCCTCCCTTTTTCCTTTTCTTTTCTGAAGACCGGAAAGCCACCACTACGGACCTACGGTCGTCTGGTCTGAAAAACGTATTCAATGGCTGTTAGCGCGCCCGTTACCCTTTCCATTGGCGGCGATCATAAACGCTGTGATGGATCAGTTGGAAATGGAAAGAATTGATTCTGTGGCATTCCCATTGCAGAAAGTCTGACAATACCGAAAGCATGTTCGAATTCGAATTACTAACAAGAGTCAGGGAGCTGGCGTACCCCTTGCTGCGGAGCATATACTTGAACCAGAATATTGTAGTCACTCTGCTATTGCAGGTTAGGCCCGCACGTCAAGTAAACGCCGTACACGTCCGGGAGAACAGCACAGGTTTGATGCAGATAGCGTACTGCAATGCTGTCGCTGTTCACTAATTTGATGCGATTACATACCATCCTTGTTTTGGAGAGCCTTCTGAACCCAACCGAGAACTTCTACGACGTAAGACAACGCAACATATTTGAGACCCCAGATCGTAATGGAGAGGAGTCGTGAGATCGATTGGATGATCATCACTATAATGAACATTCAAAACGGAGGGTGGAACGGTTGGGATACGATCTAGGTATTACAGGTCTGATGCAAATCAGTATGGGTGTAAAAGCATGATTCTATTACGCGTAAGGCTCTGTGACAAGAGATCCGATGAAATCCACGTTCAGCGTATGCGTCAGTGTTTAAATAAGAAGTTAGTAAGACATTTGGTCACTGATACCATGCATCTCACAAAACAGCTTAGTGCCATCTCATCCTGCAAACGCCTGAATTCCTTCTCACCGGGCGCCAGGGTGATGTTGCACACCTTTCCGTTGATGGCTGTCCATGCGTTTTCTTTCCTCCCGTGCAACTTGAGCACAGATGGTGGAATGCGCAGCAGTGCATTTGCACTCTAGTTTGCACAGATCAGATATCTGCGGCAAGGAAGTGATAGTGGGACGTTCTCTCAAGTCTTCTCCGGACGATTTGAGGCTCGCCCATCCAACGGGCCGTAGCCTGGCGCGAGGGCTCCTTGGGTCGTTCTGTTGTGGTCACATCGGTGCGAGTGAGGACGAGGATGCAACCTGCGACCTCGGCTGCAGGAGAGTGGAGCAGAGAGGGGGGTATCAGCTTCGCATTGTCGTTTAGAATTGCAGCCTGATGGATCTGGTGAGACGTTACAACTGACGTGGAGATCCTCTTCGCCTGCCGTGTTCGAGCCGTCGTCGTCGTCAATCGCGGTGCGACTCTCCATCAGCTCCGACGGTCGCTTCACCAGAAGGAAGGCTCCCACTTTTTGCACTTTCTCGCTGTCGGCTCACTTTCGACACTAGTCGACTATTCACGGCATTAAAAACAGGGCAATTACATACGTATGTACGCTTCGAAAGCCGTGTTCTTGATCAATCTCTCTTTGCTGAAGCATGGCTGCTGAGTGCTGACATGAACAAGCAGGCTGACTATCTGGACAAGAAAAAATCGTTCGTATTGTTCTTCCTGGCGTGTTTTGTGGTGTACAATTTCCACCCGTGACAGCTCACAGATTACAATGTCGGACCGTCGATCCGGCCGTACTTGTGCATGAGCACTTCAGCACGCAAGTTCAGCCGTAACACTTCCGAGCTAAATAGTTTGGTTTGACCCCATTCTGTAAAACTGTCTTTCTTTTGCTCAAAAGTGGTTCAGAATGGGTGAACAGGTCGAAGGGCTTCAACAGAGCGCTGAGTCCTCAGCGGCGCTCGAATCTTTCTTCCTGCCAGATGGCTGAGGAACATGGAATTATCTTTTGAAAGTCTCCCTCAGACTGTACCGCTTTGGTCTCTATGGGTGTTAGAGTCACTGGTCAGTGGTCACTCGGTACTGCTGCACATATGGTATCAGAAAGTAGATTGATAACTCTGATCTTCTTTCTCTCTTGGAGTCCGGGCTATACCCTCCGGTTTCTCTTCGCTCACCTTCTCGTCCGAAGATTGCGCTCTCCCATCCTTGATAGAATTTCCCTGCCCCCTCATTTCCGCCACAGGTATTGACCGCCGTCCACTCAAGAATATGCGCCCGCCCGGCGCGTCTTCTAGCGCCCTCACCAGCATGTCCTTCTCGAACAAGTATCGTATATCCTCCAACGCATACCCCTTTGTCTCCGGCAGACAAAAGTACACCCACGCGGACATCAACAAGCAGCACGCGGCAAACAACAAGAAAGTTCCATACGCGATCTCCTCCAGCAGGTTTGGTGTTATGCGCGAGATCGTAAACGAGAACAGCCAGTTCACTCCGAGGGCAAGTGACATGGCTGCTGTCCGTACATGATTGGGAGCGACCTCTCCGGCGATGACCCACGGCATGGGTCCCCACCCTATTCCATAGAAAACGGCGTAAAGGTAAACGGCGACGATCGAGACGTAACTTGCAGGGACAATGGTTTTTTGTGGATGAATCGCGCTATATCCTCCAATCCAAAACATCATTAATCCCTGGCCCAACCCACCGACAAGAAGGCACAGCTTCCTTCCCAATCTCTCTACGCCGAAGACAACGGAAGTGGTTACAGAGATCAATTTGACCGCACCATAGATGCCGGTGGCAAACAGTCCGGAAGTAGTACCCGTGATGCCCAACCCTGCGAATATCTGTGGACTGAAATAATTGATAGAATTCGTACCCGTCCATTGCTGGCAGAACATGACGAGCGAAGGAATAAAGGATCGCAGAGCCGTAACTCTGGACTCGCCCATCATACGGAATTGTTTCCAGATCGACATCCTTTGTTTCCCGGAAAGATCTGCTTTGATTTCTTCGAGAATTGTTCGGACTTCATTGCTTTCTACAGAGCTTCGCATGGTATATGCTAGACTTCTCGCTGCTTCATCGTACCGTTGCTGCTCAACTAACCACCGCGGTGATTCAGGTTGAGGGAGCATGAAGAGGACGAACAGAACGCCAGGAACCACCTGAACGGCGAACGGCATCCGCCATTGCAGTTGCCCGAGTGGGACATGGAGAGACGAGCCGTAATTTACCCAGACTTGTAAAATTTATCCTGTCAGGATTGGCAGAGGAAAAAGAATGATGAGCTGATACGCACAGCTGAGCATTATGCCAACGTTGTTTGACACTTGGATCAGACCTGTGCAACGACCGCGAATCGTTTTTGGCGTGCACTCTGATACATATGAAGGAATCAGGGCGGTAGACATTCCCAGTCCGAAACCACCCAAGAACCTGCTGAAGTAGAGCACTCGCAATGCCACTGCTTGGCTGCTTCCGATCCCTGATACGGTTTGTATGACACTTCCGATGAGATATATCAGCCCAGAGACGATCAGCGGTCTTCTGCGGCCATACACGCCGGAAATATAGACCGTAGACAATGCCCCAAAACTGCCAAAACCATGAGACATACATACCGCGCTTTTGCCGCGAGTGGGTGGAAAGATGAAACTCACAAACAGCCTGCCTGAAGGATCGAAACGATGTTGCCATTCAGGTTAGCCTGCTCGGTAGCAGACATGCGGTTGATCCCAAAGTACTCCTGAAATGATTTCAGGGACAATATCCCTCCGATCAAGCCAATATCCCAGCCATAGAATATGGAGCCCATGGACGCAGACAACGCAAGTGCGTAGGCGTTGCGATTGCGAGACATATCGCCAGGGCCAGCCAGGGTGTCCATTGACATGACGGGTCGGGGTGAATGACTATGCAAGAGAAGTGGCCGTGTGAGCTGGCAGTATACTACCAGGTTTGACGAACATCTCTGTCCTGGGTAGAAGCGCGTGTCACATGTACTATTTAGTGTAAGCGCACTGGCAAGAACAAATACATGGGCATTAACGTACCTGCTACAGCGGTCTTTAGCGGATTTAGCTCCACTCTTTAATACTCAAATGTAGCATTTTAGGTTGTCATCGTCAGGAGGATTTACGGAGTCCATGAAGGCACATGCTACAGAGATAGTGTCGTGCCTCGCGGACCTGTTGCACAATCAGCTCGGTGTTGAGGTGGCAGCTCGCCTCGCCCCAGATTGTGGTTGCCGCTGAAATCTCTCACCTTCAGGGCGATTTCACACTGCCTGGTCATGTGTGATGGACAGGCGACTATTCGTGTGAGTAAATGAGAACCAGCCTGACACTGTTGCCGTTGATGTCAACTGATAGACGCCTATGAACTTCAATACATTTTTCCTTGCTGATTGAAGTATGGTCAGTTTTCGAGTTTATAAAATCTTGTAATCGAGAACAGGAAGGAATACAGCGGGATAGTTACAATAACACGAGCAGGGCTATTGAGATGGTGGTTAAAGTACGTATTTATGGATCGATGATCCTGCGCGTCCCAGTAGAAGTGTAAGAAACGATCAAAAGAGGCCCCAAACGATATTTGACCTCTTCTCAGTGGACATCCCCTCAGCTCTCCTTTGTGTTGCCACCCTCTTTTCCAACTCCCATCTCACCAGCTCGCCTTTAAGCTTTTCGATTCGTACTTCATGGATAGGGTGAGAGGCACCCATAATAGGTCTAGCAGGGCTCCCAGTGACTGCAGGAGCATCAGGAGATTTTGCAGAGGAACACTGACCCGATCTTGGGGTGTTTGATCTGCGTTCCCAAAACTCGACAGCTTTTCTGGCATCGAACCCAGCGTAAGCGAGGAGCCTCGCAGAAACAACGTCCGCTTCGATCTCCTGCTTTACACTTGTACAATATTCTCCGAGTTCGCTGAGGTGCCCAGAACCAACTTTGCCTAATTGCGCAACGGCGTCATTGACGAAAGGACCAAAGAGCATAGTTATCGGAAATAGGAGTGTCCTGGCCACATCCGCAAGCGTGGATATGATCGCTGGAATGATAATGGTGCCTGAAGACAAAGTTTCGATGTGGTGAGACAGCACCAAGTGGGCAACTTCATGGGCGAGGAGGATGGCAAGTTCCGTGGTTTGCTCCTCGGTGGGAATAGAATGTGGTGGTGCCTTGCCTGACGTCGACGGCATGCTGAATAAAGAACCAAAGAAGTATGAAAGCCAGGAGGATTCGTGGTGGCGGGATGCCACCGAGTTGTATGTAGAAATAGATGATGCAGGTGCTTTTGATAGGATTTCATTAAGAAACCCAGAATACACGACAATTCCACAAGCACCATCAGGTCCGAATCCATAGGAAAATGCATTTGCTGCATCGGGCCTGTCCGCGATGAGCAGGGAGTAAGGAGGACCGGCGATGACATGCGCCGAAGAAGTCGATTTTCGACCACAGATTGTTTCGCAGAAGGACCTCATACGGTCTGTGCCGCGTGGACGGGGATTTAGAGGATAATCAGCAGGCGGTGGCAATGGTGGCTGGTCCAGACGAACATCTAACCAGTGTGTATTCAACTCGTGTTCGTGTTGTAGTATGGGAATGATGCTCTCAATCCGATGCAGGGTATCCTGGACCCATTGGTAGCGCCAATCATCAGAAGGGACTAGCTTTTGAGAACCTTGGTTGGCCAAGATGTCAGTGACGGCTTGGTACCATTTTGGACCAATAAGCTGTGCAGCAATCTCGTCCTCTTCTTCAGGTGAGAGTATAATCAGCCGCCATCTGAACGGTAATCAGTGAGCTGATACAACAGCGTAATGACAGCCTGCACGTACCGCCCTGTAAGGGGGGTCTGCTCGGCACTTGCTAAGATGCCGAGCCACAACAATGCAGCCGGGGTGAATAAGAGAATATGGAGAAAAAACGTGCGCGAACGGAGGCGTTTGAGCAGCATGGCCTTTTTCTCTTCAGAAACAGGCGGCATGTCTGGGTGGAGGTGGTGATGGTGCTTGATGATTTTTCTCGTCCATCGGTTCTTAAACAAAATGAGGGGAACGAAGGTGAGGGCTATTCGTCCTGCAGTGCGAGCGAATTCAATCGTCGAAGATGCCTATTGAAATGGACTCAGATACTTCCGGGGAGGCACTGAACAGATGTAGTTACCTTGAAAGCACCGAGGAGGACAGGCAAAAATGCCCCAGGGAGGGCTTGTCTCCTTTGTGTTGAGTGAAACGAGGCGACATTGAATGACGTGTGAGGAGATGCTCGGTTTCGATAGAGAGTCCTAGGTTGTGTCAAAAGAATTCCGAGGATGAGCTCAGGTGGGCGACACGTGTGCCTGGTGAGATTCGCAACTTCGTGCCTCGTCATGCGAGGACACCCGGATGCAAACTGGGAATATTCCCGTCGCCACGCAGAACCTGAAGCTCGTATGGACGCACGCAACATCATGGTGCATCTCAGACGAGAGGCGTTGAAAGGAAGTTGACGGATGATGCGAAGTCGAACCTTCAAGCGCTTAAACTGGTGCCTTGCGGCACCGTCAATGGGGATGAATCACCTCCGTGGCTGTGGCATTTGCATGTCATCTTCTCGTGACTCGTCGACCTACAAGTTTACTACGTGCACGAACAAGTTCGACTGAGGAAAAGCAAAAGATGCAACAGAACTCCAAGTGCCATCGTTTGGTGATATGGGCCGAAGAGTCTCCGACACGTGCATTTATGTCGCCAGGCTACTCCGCTTCAAGCTCCCATGATGACGTGTTGCAACCCGCTTCAATCGCCCACTGTGACATGTAATCAGGCAAGCAAGATGATGTCGCAGCGCTAAGCCAAACTTAAACGCTCCCGAAACATGGAATAGCAGTGTCTAGCTTTTATCTGATTTCTCACAGGAACCGATATGCACTATGCTGTGGTAAAAAATCTGGGATAGTCCAAACAGCCGGAATTCTCGAGCGGGGCGCTACGACGTTCGCCACAGAACCTTCCCTTGACGCTGATTTATCCAAATCCATACCACCACCTTCGAACCAGGGTCTCTGCTGAGCCGAATTTGTACTACCGATATCAACGTACCCACAAAGTCATGGGATGACGATTTATGTATTCCAGACGGAGAGTGGGTCCATGTGTATGT
Source organism: Spongispora temasekensis (assembly GCA_038094675.1). Lineage (NCBI taxonomy): Eukaryota > Fungi > Basidiomycota > Agaricomycetes > Boletales > Boletaceae > Spongispora > Spongispora temasekensis. Next base: position 5,911 of record JBBPUL010000352.1, on the reverse strand, counting down.
TATATATATTACCTCTTTCAACGGGTAGGTTATCAGCCCTGCGACCGCCCACGTATCGTAAATCCCAAAATATGTCCGATCACGATCGATGCTTGTCCGCGTATTCCATATCCCCGTGTCTCTACAGCACTCAATGAAGTGACGACTTAGTGTTTACGAAACTGACGTATAATACAGTGACGTATTTAGACGTAGAACTACTGGCACATTGAGACCCTTGGTACTAAGTACAAGTATCTCTGTATGTACTTATGTGGATGGTAAGCAATAGTACCATAACCGAAATGGCTTCTTTTCGTTTCAAATCAGCTTCGTTGACAACTGTCTCGAAGTGCATCAATCAACAGCCGCGATATCATACTAGTGGTGCAACCTAACTGCTAAGCATCTCAACTAAAGTGGACTGTTATAGGATCGCTCGTTGCAAGCTGTTGACAGTGGAGAGGGAAAAACTACTAACTATATGTAGCTAGTACAATCTATAGTTTGTCATTTGCAGCCGCGCAATCCACGATGCGGGCTTCTGACTCAAGTTACAGCATTTTGACGAAACTCGACTTTGGTCTTCAAGGGGTACTATCTGATAGCCACTCTCACGGTATCACCCTATGTATCGCCAGGTCCATACTTATGATCAACCGGTGCCACTGATCTCAGGTTCAATCCGGAGGTTAGTAGTGTTTCGGAAGTGTCAAGAATTTACGGGCAGTGGACTTACCCAATCATGTTTATATCATCCACTGAGGTTCCAACACTCTCAGTGTGTGTGTGTCCAGTGGGAGCTAAAGTTCATATCGTATGACATGTTTCCACAAATTGACACGGCCACGGAGCTCAACCGAAAAGATTAGTTGATTTTCCGAATGCCGGTACTTTTTATTTCGCCTTGGCGAGACCCAACCGAAGAAACCGATCCAAAAAAAGCCGAACGCGATTCTAAGTGTCTGAGATGTATCTTAGGTGGGTCCCGTCATTCCGCAGATAAAAACAGGCACTCGGATAACGCAAAAATTGTCCCTGCCAGTCCTTCCCACTCAAGCGGGTCGAGGGAACTCCTACTAGGATGATCGCCCCTTCATTTACGATCTCTTCCCTCGTATCGCTCACGGCCGTCCAAGTCAACTACGTTGACCGCGCCGTTCGCCAGCCTTTCTTCTTGTTAGGCGGCATTGTATTATCTGTATTTCTGCTGTGGATGTTTGCTTTCAACAGAAAGTCAAACTCCTGTAACTTGCCATTACCCCCAGGTCCGAAACCTCTTCCGCTGGTCGGAAACCTCTTCCAGGTAAACACTGCAGAGCCCTGGCTGACGTACACGGCATGGAAAAAGATATACGGTGAGTGAGTTGAGCGCCAAGAGCGTAGCTCTGCTCAACTGCAACAGGCGATTTGCTATGCGTGCGCCTCCTCGGCCAGAACTTTATCATTCTAAACTCGGAAAAGGTGGCGCGAGCGTTGCTCGAACAGCGTTCAGCGTTGTATTCCGATCGTCCAGAACTTGCAGCGCATACAATGTATGCATTAATTCCTTTCCTTCTTGTTATCCCCATATTGACCTATGATTGCAAGGTGCGGCATGAGCTTCAGCACAGTCATGCTACCCTATGGCGATGAATGGAGACTCCACAGGAAGCTTTTCCAACACGCTTTCCGTGCGGAGACAGAAATGCGTAGTCGACAACTATACTTGAAGAGGACACGTACACTGCTCACGAACTTGTTGGATGCTCCTAGAGAATTCGAGTTGCACATCAAGAGGTTAGTAATTTAATCCCAACTCGCCACTCGTCTCGTACTGCCCCGTACTGATGCCGGCAATGATCAGTTACGTAGCTTCGAATGTCATGGCCCTCTCATATGGCTACGATATGGCTGTTAGGGATGACCCCATGGTCAGAACTGTGATGTCGCTAGTCAACATACTCGCTAGAGTTCTGGCTCCAGAGCGCAATGCCATAATTTCCATGTTTCCTTTTCGTGCGTCATGCAGATTTTAACCCTTGGCCATGCCTCACGTTTGCGCTCAGTTGGCAAGCTCCCGAGATGGTTACCAGGAACTGAGTTGCTGCGGGATGTTCATGAAGCCAAACAACTCGCGGCACAGGTTCTTGACGTTCCCTTTAATTGGGTCAAAGATCAAATGGTCAGTGGCGTGTTTCTGTCTAGTCTGCCGTGTGGCCAACATCCCCAATAGATGACTGGCAATGCCCCGCCGTCGATGGTGGCAGATTGCTTGGCGCAACTCGATGAAAAGGACGATCACCAGATGCAGGAATATGCCATCAAAGCCACAGCTGCATCTGTATTCATCGGTTAGTTCAAACTCCTCGGAATTGAATTCTGATCTTAGATATGCTCCTGCGCTAGCCGGGTTTGAAACGGTGCGTATATCCGCAATGTCGTCATCAGTTACGCCCGTACTAACTCACTCTGGTTATAGAGTTCTTCCACCCTTCATGCATTTATTCTCGCGATGATTCTGTATCCAGAGGTGCAGGCCAGAGCCCAAGCGGAGATCGATTCTGTTATCGGAAGTGGCAGACTACCCGATTTTGATGACAGAGCGTCACTCCCATACCTGGACGCCATCCTTCGAGAGCTCGTCAGATGGAACCCAGTTGTTCCACTTGGTAAGTTCCAGCACAAGCATTTTCTCCGTTTAAATCAGTAACCAAATGTTTCCGAAGGCATACCACACGCGACCTCTGGTGAAGACGTGTACGAAGGTTATTACATCCCCAAAGGTGCGCGCTAACTTGATCCGGCTTCATGTGGCGCAGGTGGCAGAGATTAATACCTTATCCGTAGGTTCACTTGTGATGATAAATGTCTGGTAAGCAGGGATCGCGCCGTACCGGTCGTCGGGTTATTTACTTACGACAATCGATCGGGAACAGGGCGATAGGCCGAGATGAGGACAAGTTTTCCGATATTGAGGGATTCAAGCCAGAAAGGTTCCTGTCAGACGAAGGCAAACTCCTGGACGGGCCGCTCATGTCTGCTAATCCTATCTTTGGCCTTGGACGGCGGATTTGTGAGTATAGTGTCCCAGTTTGTCTGTTTTGGCCCATTTATGCTTGTCATGAGGTCCGGGACGTTTCGCGTCGGAAGCTTTCGTATGGATGGCCGCAGTTTCTATCCTTGCCGCATTCCGAATTACGAAGGCGAAAGACGCAGATGGGAATGAAATCGATGTGAAGAGACAGTTTACGACTGGGCTCGCCGTGTACGTGATTAAGCGTCATTCCATTCCATTCCAACTCAATGAACACGTGTTTCAGACGACCTATTCAATTCCCTTGCTGGTTCATTAGTCGTTCAGATGAAAGGGTGAAAACGATCCGTGATTGTGTCTGAGAAGGTCACGTTCCGGCGCACAGGCAACTGGTTTGCTGCTATTCATCTTGCTACTAGTATACTACTTCCTGGTACATATTTCTCGAGTTTTTCTTGTTTCATTCCCCTCTGTTTCAACCCCATTACGATACGATTATGAGTGAGCTTCTCTCTGGCTGACGTTTCCTACACTGTAGCAGCTAAATGTACGAGTAGATATCACGAACAGATATGATTGATGTCCTTCTGGTTGACCATTAGGAAATGAAGGAAGCTTCGGCGAACAGAACACCATCAATTTCTAACCCATCGGATAATCCGGGGATGACGTTGTCTTGGCCACGCACGACAAGCTTCGCTCTATTCTGCCACTAAGAACCATATGTTACTCAATATTACACGACTGAAGATAGAACTGACCTGATAGATATACGGTTTAGTCCTCGCAACGTAGTTGACCATCGTTTTGATCACGTAAGGTATCTCAGCCAGTACATCTACCTTCTCTATCAGGCCTTTCGGCTGGGCGACAGACCCTACGTCGACGCAGAGCGATGCAGAGATTGTCCCTTGTGGAACACTCAAGATCGATGGCCCCGCCCAACGAAAGTCGAGTGTACTTGGCTTCCTATAACCAGTGTCTGGATCATGCACTGGATCTACATGCGTCACGCGCGAAATCACCGGTGCCAACTCTTCAGGTACTTCATCGGGCCACTTGGTCTCTGCTGTCACGACGGCCAATTTGCCGCCCAGCACAAGCGAACCGACGTTAACGGTGACCCCACCCGAGCCAGAGCCGTGTCGGCCGTGCGACTCGAGTGTAGTAAACTCCATCTGGATGGCAGATACACCCCCGTGAGCGCGGCTCTGGAAATTGCCAAAATTCCACCTGGAGGCGACGAGGTTGGGGCGCATGCCTTGGATGGCGTGTACAAACATGCCAATACCGTTGACGACACTCGCCTGACCATGGTGGACAACATGACCGGTCGCGATGGTGTGCGGCCAGAAGCGGTGAACAACGTAGCCCTCGGGCTTGTCCACATCCGAGCCAAAATAGGAGAACCCGCCCTTGGGTCCCTGGCCAACCTTGAAGCCAGGAACTGTAGCAGAGCGGGAGACATCAAGAGATAATTGAAGATCGTTTGCTAGGTTGGCACGGATGACATATTTCTCCGGATATGCGAGATCACCGGTGGATTGGCATGTGATGGAGAACTGGTCTGCCTTGCACGAACGCTTGTCCAGACCCGGGGGAGGGGTGATGAAATTGGAAACATTGACGGAGCGCCACGTTGATTTTTTGGTGTGTGGGTTGTATATCTTACAGGTGAACTGGATGGTTGGGTACCACATACTAGTGAGGCCCCCTTTGAGTTCAGTCACTCCGCAAGATGTTAGTCGATAACTGACCCGATGGACGAGTGAATGACTTGGCACATGAGCATAGTGTCATCCTCGAGGATGTGGTAAAACGTTTGAGTCTCCGTGACAAAGCCACCTGCGCAGGTCCATTCCAAGTCAGTCTGTCGAAGATCTCCAAACAAGTCCGAGGCCGAAGTTTTTGGTTCGAAACCTGAGACGGGGTGAAAGTTCGGCGCCTTTGCATCGACGTGGGTCGAATTGCTAGCGATGATTTAAGATTCTGACGGAAAACAACTGAAGAATACTCACAAAAGTGCGGAGAACATGGCGGATCCGATAGAAGAGTGGTAGTGGTCGGATGCGCTGTCGTTTGTCTGTCACGACCCCTCAATTCTCGGCTGTACCCGAGGTCACCGGTCACTTCTCACCAATATCACATCAGACCAGTGCAACTTACCATAGTACTGTGACTGTGCAAGATTCCAAAAGGCAAGAGTCCGATACCTCTTTCTCTTGTCTTACCTGTTGGTAATCCCTACGATGACCGTTGTCTGGAAAGTGCTTTTGGGTTATTATAAGACAACAACCCTGGTGAGTATACCGTTGCTACTTTCATCAAGCATCAAGTGCCACGGTTGCACATTGAAATGGTCTTAACTTAAATGGTTTATCGGCAGAGTTTTCATAAGTGGGTGCTCCGCTTACAGGAAGGTATGATTGCCTGAATTGAAAATACACGGCCGCTTGCTTCTTCCATATCGATGTCAGAGGACGTATTCAACGATGCCCGGATGCCCATGCCTGTTTGGAAGGTTCCTTGCTCCCGATGTGCTGTTTTTCTAATTATATACTAATGCTAGGGTATAACATCTAGTTACGAGATTGGGATCTCGCTGAAAGGAATCCAGGTTCCCTCGTCGAATTATGGCTCAGAATACACAAGCAAATGTGAATGCGCGTTCCCTTTATTTCTGCTTTGCCTGCCATATTTACCTCAACTTGGACCCGTTATATACATCCATAGATTCACTGACATAGTTGTGAATTGAAAGCAGTCAGCCTCTCCTCGGCGATCATTGATTTATCCATATGACGACCCTCCCTGAGCGCAGAATTGTGATGAATACGGGTATAATACCTCTCTCAAGGCTCTCCCTCCCTAATCAAAGTTGACCCTACTACTCCAATACAATAAAAGTTGGAAACA
>JBBPUL010000351.1:0-23313 GCA_038094675.1 Spongispora temasekensis | reverse complement strand
CCCCCCCTGCATTTACCTCCCCCTCCCTTCACCTACCCTTCTTTTTTTTTTTTTTTTTTTTTTTTTGGGGGGGGGGCATTAGCATCGCCATCTTCCAGGCCGCACCCGCTTCCATGGCAGGCACGGTAGGCGCCATCTTCAACGGAGCCCTCGAATCCGGCTCTGCAGTCGGGTTCGCGGCGTTCAGCACGATTCAGACGTCCGTGGAGGCGAGTACGCGCGACGGCGCAGCCGGGTATCGCGGACGTTCGGCTGCGTTCTGGTTCCTTCTCGGCATCACCGTGGCGGAGATTCTCTCGTTGTTGTACTTTTACCGCACGGCGCCGGAGAAGACGACGGCGTCGGCTCACGGCCCACGGCAACGGGCCGATACCGATGACACCACCGGCGCCGAGGACAGCAAGGGCAGTAGTGACATAGAGGCGAGGGCGTCAGACGAAGAGTCGAATGAGGTCAAGAGTGGTGTGACTCTGTCGGGCAGTTTGGCGGCGTAACTAACTTACCCCGACTTGTCGTCCTGAACTCTGCGGGACTTTATTAGAGCAAATTGTGGCCACGTCAACGGGTGGCATGAGCATCGTAAAATTATGTTGCGGGTCCCAGTAGACGAAAGTGTTTATCTTTACACGATTGTGTCAGATTTATTTTTCAATGTGAAGGATTATGAGGTCTTGCCACTAGGTTGCTGTTACGCTCCACGGATGTTCTACATAACATTCCCGCCGTGTACGTAAATCGGTCAATCAATCAAGGGAGCGCCTACATTTTGCGCGTTGTGAACTTGGGATCACAGCACTGCGAAGTTCAAACGTTGATCTGCGAGTGAGGTAATATCGTGGTGAGTCCATGCCGAATCAACACTGATAGTTTGATGACCAGATATTATTGACATGAGTGCATTATCCTGGAGATCCCCGATCTCACCATACGTGATAATTGTCGATTCGTGTCCCATACCTCATCTGCTCTGCAAGCGACACGACCAAGCTCGTAATGGCCACATCCTGGAGTCCGAGCCCGACGGACTTGAATATGGTGACGCTATCTGCCGCCTTGAGTTCTGTTGGTAGCTCGACGGGCACAAACTCGCCATCATCATCCTTTCGCACCAATTCCCCGAGTTCGAGCAAACTATCCTTTGGGTCTGTAGCCTTTCCTGCGGCAATAAGCTCTCCCGCCTCAATCGCACATGCATCTCTGGAGTCGACGACGACTTTCCATGCACGATGAATGAGGTCTGCATCGACCTCGTGCATGCGCGGAGTGAAACTTCCCACCAAGTTCAGATGGGTTCCGGCAGAGACCCATTCCGATGGAAAGAGCGGTTTGTCTGACGAAGTAGCCGTGCAGACAACGTCTGCATTTTGTACCGCACGCTTTACTTGATGGTCATCGTCCAGTGCGATTGCACTGAAAGTGATGGAAGGGTGGGATTGGCGAAGAGAAACCAAGAGTTCTCCGAGGCGCGCATTGTTCGTACGATTAACAATAGTGCAAGACTCAAACGACGGAAACGAGCGCAGATGGAGTTCAACGTGCGCTTTGATCTGCTTTCCAGCACCGAATGCAACCAACGTCTTTGGAGAGGAGGAGAGGAGGAGACGAGTGGCGAGAACGGATCCTATGTTTTATTTAGCCGTCCGATGGCATCGCGCCCGGGTATCGATTGGGAGGGAGAACTTAATCGTACCAGCGGCGGTTCTGAGGGCCGTCAAATCGGTTGCATTCACGATTGCCTTGACGCAGCCGGTAGCCTCGTCGAGAACGAGCGTGGATGCAGGCAAGCCTTGTCGTGTTCCTCCGAGTCTGGAAGAAGGGATAGAGACCACTTTTATGGTCGTTGCGAGGTCCGGCACGCGAGATGGCATGAAAAGCGATGTGTGGTGTGTCATGGCAATAGATGTTCGGTGCGGAGAGGCATAATCTGACCCAGATGAGACCGTGTAGAAGACAGAAGTCATGAGGGACGTGAGATCATCTGGCTTCAACGAGGTTGTCAGTGCATCGACATCTTGGGCAGAGAGGACAAGGAGTGACATGATGGGTGAGTCTAAGAGGTATCGGAAAGATCGGGCCGGCCCGGGGTATAGGCTAAAGCCAAATCAATTGTACCGCAATACGCTTTAGTATCCATCGTCAACCCAAATTTATGTACGTGTTCATACAAAGGCAACTATAAATAAATACCTGCTATTCGAATTGACTTGACCCATTCTATACAATATCCGCAGAAAGAATGAAGAAAAAAAAAATAGTAAAATCGGGACTCTAGACAATAATCGTTGATCGTTGATATATCATACTGACAGACAACCTATAGATACAACGACATCCCATGAAATCGGAGAACGTGAGAATGATTAAGCAAGGGTTGCAAATCCAACTTGTTCAGTGCCATAGTCGAATACCGTATAGACGCCCTGGAGGAAAACTGCACCTATGGACCAGTATCCTAGGAGGAAATGGATCAGCACGACATGTATGCAATATCGTGATTCTAAGATATGATGAATGCAAAAACTCACGAGGATGGGAATACGGTGCAATGATGCCGCTGAAACAGTCGGATGCTCCTTGATAAATCGGTCCGAGGTTAATGATTTCATGCGGGATTATAAACGACCTTCTACTGAATGTGAAGGTCACGATAGGAAAACTCTTGCATGGGACTGGAGAGTGATGATTTAAACCGCAGAACCGGATAAGAAAGCGAATCAGTGCTCACAAGTATAGAAACCTTCATCAAAGTACTCGCCCCCAAACCTCTCGTGGAACCGCGAAACCCGCCTTGTGTCACCAACAATGAAATTACTTCCAGTATCAATGATAGCCGGTATCGTCTTCCCAACGACCTTGTAGTTCCCAGAGAGGCTGTCGACAATCACACGCCATAATCCCTGTAAATGAGGCTAGTATAAGCAAACATCCATGCCTCTGCACCCCAGCCTACTACCTCCATATCCGGATCATTCACAGGCGTGTAGGTTATCCTACCATTGAATAGTTTGCTGTTGGCCCCCCCAATGTATAGCTCACCTCCATCAGAGGCGAGCTTGAGTGAAAATGTCGGATTGATCACCTTGCGCTCCTCGACGAGTGTTCCAAACAAGGTTTGAGCAGGATACTTCGATAATGATGGGAAACCCAGTCCCAGTAAACCATCCGCAGGGAAGCCCCTTACTTTTTGAAATCCAGGTGAATACTTTTGTGCGACTCCAATGGTCTGAATATTTGCCTGCCGATGGTTAAAATGAACAAGATTGTGCGAAGAATGGTGAACATACTGTGAAACCAGCGATAGTCACATTGTCAGTGTATTGTTTCCCTGCGACAAAGGCTTTGGGACCATCATTGAAGTCCAATTCAAACTCTTCATCTTTGTCTTTGGCTGTTGGGGATGAGGCGGGATTCCAACGCTTATGGCCGTCACAGGTATAACCACAAGAAGAACCTGGAATGAAAAGATCGCTGCATCGAATTGAGCGGAAAAAAAAAATTAATGGGTTGAAGGGAATGTACGTACGCCCAAGAAGTGTCAAGAGAAACTGTATGAAATCAGGGTCGATGTGTATCAGAGCTGGCAGAGTAATTTCCTACCAGTGAAAGCCTTTGGAGGAGTTCCAACCTCAATTTTGGCATACCAATACATGTCACGATTATTGGTCAAGAGGGCAGAGCCTGGCCTTTCACTCCTACGGTCGGCCTTTCCTGTATTTTCATAAGTCTCGAATGAAGGAAACATCTTACTAAAATATAGTAAGAAATCAATATTGGTTAAATGAAAATGAAAGAGACTTGCACATTGGCTGATCTAGCATGAGAGACAAGCACATCAAAATTAACAGTGTTGTTTGGGTGCAGCCATGTAAAGTTTCTGGAAAGTGGTATGGCTACGCCAGAACTACCTCGCCGATTTAGCTGGGCTGGGATTGCAACAGCATCGGTAATCATCATGGCAATAATGGCTGTGGCAGGCGTGAAGGGCATTTGAAACCTCGGATTTAGAATATGCAGTAGTGGTCGTGGAATGGTACTAGTATTCATCTGTTTGTATTTAAGTAACATAGAGGATGCGTCTGCAATTGGCACTAGCAACTGGGCGTGAACTGATCAGAAAATCCAACTAGATCATTGAAACATGAAGCTTGAAACATGATAGATGTACATACCGTGAGTACATGCTAAAAACAAGGAGTCGCCAATTAGAAGCCAGGCAGTGGCACGTTTGTATGAAGCACATGGCTTTTGAGGGTCTGGACGAGCACTTACAGATGCAGTACATTTGGATCACATTGAGTAGCCTGAAAGTGCTGCAATCTGTTTCGGTACAACAATATAATTTGGTGTGAGAAATGGGAAGTGATACATACTCTAAATTGATCCGCAGTGCAATCATGATCACAATCTGCCAAAGCTTTGGCAGATCGCTTGGTTCCGAAGTTCAATTGTAAATTTTCAACTCAACAGTTTGAAACACATACCATATTGAAGATCAGGCCTCCAGGTTTCATCGTCACACGCAACCACACTCGTGGGTCTAAATAACGTGTGCAAAAAGCTACGCTGTGACAGTGGGGCTGGTCAGGCTCCGGAGCGAGGCAGGAGTCCTGGCGCGGCGACTAAATTTCAAAGTGGCCAGCACTGGCCACGCGTCATAGCGTACTAGCGCCGTAGCCTGCGACTCTACACCATCATGATGGATCCAAGTTGACGCGGATGGCTACTACATCATGTGGACATGAATTCGATTGGCAAATGGAAGTTGCACTTCAAGCCACTGGCAGCCGCATCGATTCCTTGTCAGCCTAGACTGGCTGGGCCGCATTGCTCTTACACAAATCCTTCACCATCGGCCGGCTTTGAAAAGCACCGCTGGGACGTCCTGAAAGTAAAAATTCGACCGGCAAGCTATGCTACAGCAGTACCCACCAGCTTCTTTGATACAATGTCGACCAATCCCGGAAGATGCCGGCAATTGTAATTACAAACTCCATAAAGCAAGAAAACGCCTCCAACGCCCTCCATTGTTTAATGACAGCTCCGACGCTGTACCTGTAACTTCGATTTCCAAGATTGATGACAATAAATCGATGAACAGTTAAGTAAATCCTGTATGAATTCTATGGTTTCTGAATTTGCACGCAGCCTTCAAGTTCGCCGCATACTTGGACTGTTGGATTCGAGCTGTACCACCGCCAACTCATGTAGAAGGACATCGGATGGTTTAAGGACTGAATTTATCCATCCTTGTATCAACATGTATTTCAGTGTTCTCAATGATCGGCCAATCGTTTTGACCAGTGAGAATTAAGAACTTGATGCGTCTACTGATAGATCTTCAGTTGAGACTTGATCAACGTGCGGGAAGGCATAGAAAAGTGTTTTTTTTTTGCACGAAGAGTCACATGCTTTTTTATTCTGTCAGGCACATATGGGACAATTAGATACGCGACAATCAAAGCGAACAATACGAACCTGTCATATTCAAGTTATCGATTTCGAACAAGCTTTAGCCGCTGCAACAGTTTTATAAACCCAAGTAGCTTTTGATTTATGATTTTACTCTGGCTCTAATACTCTCGTGGCGCAAGTGTTCAGTAAGTGAACAATAATCCACATGTTTTTTTCTTTAAATTGTATTCAGGTGGGCCCACTGTTAACTCTTACTTACACAAGGAATAGCCGAGTGGACCTTCGAACCCACACTGGCACTACTCAAGCGCTCACGCTAGACACCCACCCACACAGCCGGCATCTGTCTCTGAGGCGTCGTCGATAAGCAATAACAACAACACACGTGCTTGGACCCGCCGACCGAGGTCAAAGCAAGGCCGGCAGCTGCCATAAGATGACACCGCTGCGTCATGCTCAGCAGCCCACCAGGCTGTGTCACAGGGCTTTGGCCGGCAGCAACACGCCATGTGTTGGCCATTCCGCAGCCAAGCCCGCATAATTCTGGCTTGAGCTCACCCCAAATGTTTCCGAGGTGAGGTGGAGAACATGGCCGCTGGTTATGAAATCTGTCCAAGCGTACTCATCCGAGTGTCCATCCAGGCATGTCCAAGCGCCATCTAGTCCCGCTTTGGGAAAAGCGAAAAGCTGTGGACCGATTGTTAGGGTTTGTGTGCATGGATATAAGAATGGCTTGGGGTCCATACTTGCACTCGTCTCTCTCTCTCTTCCATCCTTTATCCGCCACCACAAACTACCCTCTTCAATCTCTATCTTCAATATCATGGCTAGCGCGAGCCAGATCACGGATAACGTCGCGCTCCTTTTCCTCCAGAATATCAGAGAAGGCATGCGGAATGGACGTATTGCCAATATGGACGCTGTTCAGACCGAAGTCGACGCCGCCATTGCAAAGCTCGATCACAGGCAGCTCCCTGACGGGCGTGTATCTGGCGACATGGAGCCTGTAAGGTATGACTGTTTTTTCTTCATCTTCATCTTCTTCTCCATCACTTCATATATGTATGCCGACGTTTGCTCCTCAGTCAACTACATCTAGAAATCGTGTCGCTTCGCAACCAATTCTCCAAGTGCGAGTCGCAGCTAGCCGAGTTCGAAACTCAGGCCAAGGCTATCAAGGAAGACACCGCGCAGATTGTTTCCCGCGCGGAAGCGTGTAACGTGCTGGCGGAACAGCAGCTGAAAGAGAATGTCCAGGTCCTCGCTGCTCTGGAGAGTGTCAATGCTGGAATGCTCGCCAGGCCTCCACCGTCCTACAGCTCCCACTGCACGGCCCCGGCACCCTCTCCCACCAACCCCATTCTGCGCCCGACACCGTCCAGGACGGCCGTCATATCATTCCCCGGAGGCGCACGAACCGTCACCATCCACCCTCCCGGCAGTCCAAGCCACCAATCTGTCGTCCGTGATGAAAGTGGGGACATCATCATCGATTTTAGACGGCGAAGGCCCTTGCGTCGTGAAGGCGCTTTCAGTGGCCCGCTCGAAGACGTGGACTGGCGCGAGATCACGCGAGTGAGTGGACGCGCACCAGATCTTCCTCGAGCCTCCACCACATCCGTTCCTCGCCGGACTGGCAGCGCCGAGACACCGACAGGCTCCCGTCCCTCATCACACATGCCAGGTGAGGCTGTCGCAGAGGAACGTGAGCTATCGTCATCTACGCAGACGGATCTTTTTGGGCGGATCGTGCCTTCCAGGTCTCTCATCGACACCGAGTCCCTCTCTTCCGTCGAGTTCAGAAAAGTGTCACGCCCTTCCTCGGGGAAAATTCCTGTGGCCTTCACCGCTCCGTCTTTGTTTTTGACGCCTCCTTCTCCTACTTCCGGAAGAGGGAGGAAACGTGCTCGGAACGATGGAGATGACGAACCTGGCGCACAGTTGACGCAGCGGGACCTGAACGACTCGCTGACGACCCTCGGCCCGATCAAGCACGAAGAATCATTGCATTTGCCACATGAAGGACGGACAAAACGCCAGAAGCTCCCTTCGTCGGCGTCCTTGGAAGCGTCTAGACCCGGATCATCCCTCACTCGTACGCGCAGCCTGCTCGACCTTACTCAGGGGGTTTGACACGTCCGTTCCATCACTTAGATCGCGACCGCCTGATGATAAGCTTCTTCCTCATTTTTTTCATACCTTGTTTATTCATTTTCATCTGTTGCATGTGCTATACGAGAGGGAATTTTTCTGGGAAATAATGTACTCGATGAACATGCATCATGTTCTTTATTTTCACTTGAATGTTTCCTTGTCCTTTCAGTGTATTAGTATACATACATATCTACTCGTCCGTTGCGAAAACAAGAGGCCTCAGTTTAGTTCGCTATTAATGTCTTGGAGGCGGCGTCTAAGTTAATGCCACCTTCCCATCAAACCGTCAACACCCTACGATCCCACCAGAGCCATGGCAATTACGCCAGCTGCCAGACTGAACAGCGCCAGCGTTTGTCTCCCAACGCTGCTCCGCCACAACAGTGGATCCATAACAAAATCACCGGCAAGCATTTCGACGCATGCTGCATATATCAGCATGCCTGCCGAAATTGCGGACATGATGCCCTGAGTCAACCGCACGTGAGCTAGTCGGAGGATCAAACTCAATTCGAATCAAAAAAACCCAAAATCAGCGGATAACGGGTTACGTACCAAAGTTGTCGTTGTGCTCAAAGACGACAATGCCAAGCAAAATGCCGCCTGGTGCGGTGATGGCAAAGAGACATGCGAGGACGGGCTTGAGAACGCTCGAGTATCTGAAATTGAGCTCCCGGGGCGAGGGTAGGGAGGCTATTCTTATGCCCAACGAGAGTCCCTCGAATAGCTGGTGGAACAGCACCGCAACCAAAAGGGACGCTGCATCAACCAGATAGAGTCCTGTGAGCGATCGACGAAAGAGACGTTTGATGACGACGTACTAAAATCTGGACCTGACGTTATCGACAGGGTCAAACCGATGACCAGTGAGTGTATCAAGATCCCAAATTCCAAAACCTGGACGCCCGTAAGTGGGGAGTAGTCAACGAGCTAAAGGTTCGCCTTACCAGTATTCCAACGATTTGTGTCTTTTTATCAACATCGATCTTGTCTCCGTGCCGATGATTATGGCGGTGTTGCTCGTCGGATCCATTATGTTCCGAGGTAACGATTGCATCTTCGTCATGATGATAATGGTTATGAGAAGAATCGCTCTGAACTGCATGACTCGTTCCCTGTGGTAGAGGAGGCGTACATTCCCCTGACAATGGGCCATACATTGTTAAAGGCCGGTTGCGCTCGTGATGCGCGACATGCAAGTCCCGCGATTCGTGCCTGTGGTGTCCTTCGAAAATAGCGGACGCATCACTACCTCTGTGATCGTGCGCATGAACAGAATGGTGAACGGCGGCACCATAAGTGGTGCCTGGTTCATGATGCCTTATGAGAGGGGTTTGTTGTGGATCCGATCGATCGACGTTGTGAACCTTTGGCAAACTCGGCGAACCCTCCAGATCTGCGACGGTCTCATTTCTAGTAGGCGGTGAGAAAGGATAAGATGGAGACGGCGAGTAATGTGATTGCAGTCTGTCGACATATGACGTCGATACGTCTGCATGGTGATCTGGTTCAGCCTAAAAAAACGAGAAAAAAAAACTTACATTCAATTAGAAATATGGTTAATAGAGAGCACAGTCTGCAAAGAGTATGAGTGTTGTTCGTCCTAGAGCCAAATGAAATACGGACAGAATGAGGCCAACATGTTTTCCCATATTCCAGCGAGCCAGCACGGCTGGGCTCGTGAGCGCCTCAAACGAATCTTGCAGCAAATGTACAAATGCTGTAGATAAGATGACGCCTAGTAAACATGTTATCGATCAAATCCAGCTGAAGCGTTCAAAAATGAGAACCAACCCGTTCCAAAGTGCTTCCCGACGAAAAATACAATTCGGGGGATACGAAGAAAAGAAACACGTTTTGAGAGGGTTGGAAAGGATGCGGCTATTCACACAAATCTGTCATGAGAACCATAAAGATACGGTCTGACCACCTGTGCCTCACCAAATAGAGAAACCACGAAAATGAAAAACGTGGCAAGTATACGTGCGTAGAATGCATCGGTATCCACTCTCATCAGGAGAGACCCAAAGGGGGTGATATCTATCGCATGGTATCAGATGGCTTCCGGAAAGGGTCTGTTAGAACACACCGAGGAAAGCTGCGGTATATGGGACCTGGCCCTGCGGCGGCATCGCTGATCGTGTTTCGGATGAAGGTGTAACGGCCACCGTTCTGGTGTCACTTGCGCTGTTTCTGTCTCAAATGTTTGTGGGGCCCAACCTCTGTACCAGGGCTACACCGGAGGAGAAACTTGGCAGTTTACGATGTGGTAATCAAGAAAGTTATAGAACCCCTGGACGAGTACCGCATCAGTTGTCTACTCTCACTAACTCCGCGCGTATTATTACTTCCGACTCCCGGCGAGACCTGGTAAAATAAATTAATGACCCATGTCCAACTGAAACACTGAATATGGGGCAGTCCGAGGACATCTCGGAGATGTATTTTCCACACAACCTGTGATGCATGAGCGGTAGTCTAAGAGAATCTGTCCAAGGCTTGGATGGATTAATAACGGACCCGCTCTCGCAGAGAAGCACTGCGCTGCCTGTGTCACAGCTCCTTCCCGGATGGAGAGAGAGGTCCCCACGATGGAATGAAACCGTTGGGTAGTGCAGCGCCAACTTCCTGTGGAATCTACAAGCTGTATTTCAAGAGTCTTTTGTGTTCGACACTGCCCATGAACTCTGCATAGCCATGCTGGTCGCGTGAAGCTCGATCGATGAGGCTGTTCTGCCACTATACTTTGCCTTCACGATCATGGTGCAACTCAATCTTTCCGCGGAAACCGTTCGCAATGCCATCTTCACACATACAGATGGTCAGGTTCTTTACAAAACTGCACATCCGTTTCAAATGGGTTGTGGAAAGACGACGTTATACAAGATCATGCCAAACGACGACCCCATGGATATGCGTGACCGATTCACCGTCATCGGGCAGATCGAGTGGCATTATTTTGGATCGTCTGTACTTCATCTAGACGGACAGACCATGCGAACTAGCGATTTCATTCCTTCCCATGGCATACTCGGACGGTTTGTTGCATTATTCTAAGCCAGTGTCTTATGATACGAGGTACAGCCTGAGCTAGGAAGCGCACCTTTACTGGGCCAGATGGTCGCAAGTATAGATGGGACATGCCATTTAGCGGGGTGACGGTACGTGCGCCAACCCGCCGTTGTATTTATCCTAACTATAGCTATTCCGCTAGCTGTCACGAGATGACGAAACCCGATCCGAGGTCGCTCGATACCACAAGGGTTCGTTAGGGATAATTGGTCCAAAGAGATACCCTCGACTAGAGATCGATCCATCTGTGGAACATATACTCGATATCATCGTGCTCACATTTGTGTATATGGAGAAACTACGCATGGATAGAGATGAACGAGAGATCGACCCAGTCGCCGGGACGTTTCATGTATACTAGTATTACAATAGCGTCGTACATAATATACTTTTCATACTATTATCATACGACAGACTCATACGCATTATTGTTACTACATAGAGGGGATCTTAAATTCAGCTTCTTCCGTGCCGGAAGCTTAAGGTAGGAAAGAATACTGTTGGGGAGCGGGGGATCGATGAAAAGGCAATCATATATGATTGAAAAGCATGTACGGGTAAACTTGCCGCCATAGTATTCCACCCAGGGCAGATGTAGCCGCGAGACTGGTTCCAGATCGCCAGAGGTGTCGATGACGGCATCTATAAAAATTTTACCAACCTACTGCGCAAGGATGCCAGCTTAGAGATCGATGGTTGATTACGTCATCAACTTAGCTTGGTCGAATTTGTGAGCGTACCAGCTTGCTGTTGTCAGCCTCCGACTTGTACTACTATGACTTTCTATCACCGCGTCTCCTTCTCGTCCTTCCTCCCCTCCCCCGCTGCTTGCAGTACTGATGCGGTCACCTCCAGACCCGCCGCCGCACACATCTAACGCAGGCGGCGGTCTCACTGGTCCTTCTTCTTTTTCTTCCTCTTCCTTCACATCGAGCGTCTTCCACAAAGCCCTCATCCGCTCCGACGTCTGGTTCCCCGACGGAAATATCGTTTTGGTCGCCGGCTCCGCTGCGTTCAAGGTCCACCGGGGTCAGCTCGAGCGACATTCGGAGGTATTCAAGGATATGTTCGTCGTCGGCCGGGCGGTGCAGGGTAGCCTGATACACGAAAAGTCATCGTCATCGTCGAGATCCGCCGCCGCCATCGTGTCTTTTTCTTCTTCCCCCTCGGCCGGCGAGGGAGCATCAGCGGTGGTGGTGAACGAAGAAGGGAACAGGGTGGTAGACGGCTGTCCGACCGTAGACGTGTACGATTGCCCCTCGGACGTATATCACCTGCTGGTCGCCCTCTACGACGGACTGTACGTGTGCTTTTCGTCTTTTTTCATATTTCAACCGTTCCGACACCGCAGATCATGACTGTATTATTACATTTTCTGTTTTTGAAAAAAAAAAAAAAAAACAAAAAAAGGTACTTTCCCCGACCACACGCACGCGACTTTTCAGCCCTCTCGAGCGTCCTCCGTCTATCCACGAAATATTTTATCGAGCACCTCCGCAAACAATGTCTCGCCCGGCTCGCACACGACTGGCCGACGACGCTTGCGGACTGGGACAGACGGGAGGCGGCGGCGATCGACGCAAGCGGGCGGTACATGCCCCGCGATGTGTACCCGCACCCCGTGCTCGCGATCAACCTCGCGCTCGAACTCGGGATCCCGGAGGTCCTGCCGAGCGCATTTTACGATTTATCGCGGTACGGACCGAGTCGGATCGTGGCGGGCGCGAGGCAGCTGCCGCAGGTGATTTCCGTAGCGTCGGATGCCAGCGCGTGTACGCCAACCCCTTTGGAGGGTTGGAAATGGCAGTCTGGTACCGCTGGAGGCAGGTCAACAGCGACGACGACGACGACGACGGCACAACTACCGATGATCCGACTCCCGCATGACCATCTGTTGCGGACGCTCCGCGGGCGCGAGCTCGCACAGCTCTACATCTCGACGTTCCTCACGCGTGCACTCGAACACCGACCTTCGTCTGCCTGTCTCTATTCAGCAAGGAGCACACCGCCGTCTTCGTCGTCAGTGTCGTCTTCGCACAAGGCAGCGCACTGCACGGAATCATTTTATTTTATTCATCTCAACGTGCTGCGCAGCATCGGAGGGATCGCGTGTGGAAGGGACGCGGATCCGCTGTATACGCTGGTGCAGGCGGCGGAGATGCTGGAGCGCAAGGACTTTTCAGACGGTGTCAGGACGTGCGGGCTCAAGATGTGCGGTGTTTGCAGGCGGGAGTGGAAGAGCGAGGTTGGGCGTGCACGCGAGGAAGTGTGGGGGCTGATTCCTGTCTGGTTCGGGCTCAGGGACGGGGGTGCGACAGGCAGTAGCGCAATGGAGGAGATGGAGATGGCTGCACTCGAGGACGACGAAGCCACGGATGTGGATGTGGAGATTGACTCGGTCGACTGAGGTTTGCTTTTGTTTCTGTGATGGCTGTATCTAGTTGCTTTCTTGATGTCGTACTGTGAATTAGGATTGTCCATATTGATTGTTGGTTTGTGGAATACAAGAAAGCGATGAAATATCCCCCAAAATGACAATGACTCATTCTTCACCGATCTTGGGTGCCAGATAGTACTTTATAACGCCTTGTCCAAACTTGTACGATACCTAGAGCCGAGGTAAATGGGCGCGTGAGCGGCTGAGGTCGTCTGCACTTACAAGAAGGGGAACGTCGCTGCTCATCATAAGCTGTACAGTATTGGACAGCGATGAGCTCTTGGAAAAGTTGACGAGGTATTTCAAGCTAAACGTTAGTGAGACGTGTTGATTCATCTCGATGAAGACGCCACCGTCTGCAGGAACGTCTTCGGATTTTTTGGACTTTTTCGAGGGTTGGCCATTCTGCAGCCAGGTGAATCAAAAGGGTTTTTCTGGCCAATGTTTCTTTTTACCTTGGAGGGGGCCTTTTTTCGCTTTTTACTCTTTGGTGCATCCTCCTCCTCGTCCTCCTTTTCCTCCTCTCCCTCGTCCTCTGATTTGGCCTTGAATTCGCCATCATCATCGTCGCCGTCCATCTCCACGTCTGCATCCTTGTCCTCTTTCTTTACCTTTTCCTTCTTTACCTTTTTCTTCTTCTTTTTGGGTTTGTCCTCATCGTCCTCATCGTCGTCGTCGTCGTCGTCTGCCTCTTCCTTGACGTCGTCGTCGTCCTTGCCATAATTCTCGTATTTTTCGCGCGCAGCTTCTGTCTGCTTGAGCAAGATGTTTCCGTTTGCTGCCTCGCCTTCGCTGGCGAAGCGGACGCCTTCCTTGGAGACCTCAATGCGGACGGATTCGCCGAGAAGGGAGAGGTCGCGGACAATGCGAGAAAACTCGCCCGAGGCCATTGTGACGCGTGCATCGTAGTCTGTATCTGGGATGCCGAGGTTTTCAGAGTCAATGTCCATCAGCTTCATGTCATATTCTGCGATTCTGTCCGAGTCTGGGCGAGCGTGATCAGCGATACACGTGAGATGGGATGGATAACAAGTACTTTTCGCCTCGTAGACGAGGTTAAGCACGTCGACGTCGTCTGTGGCCTTGATGGTGCAAATGTCGTCGTCCTTGGCGCACTTGAGCACCTTTGTGAGCGAGTTTAGGTTGACGCCGAGGGGGAGGGGGCGGTCACAGCGGAATTTTTTAAAGCCAGAGGCTTCGAGATCGACTGCGACGAGTGCGACGTGGGAGTTGTCCATGGCTTGGAGATGGATGCCCTCGTCGTTGCACTGAAAGTTGGCATCTGTGACGAGTTCCTTGACGGCTGCGTGGTCATTTTTTAGTGTCTGTCTGGGAGAGGGCAAGAAAGGACGCGCGCATACATTCGAGTAGTCGCTTCAACAGAGCAGCCTCGTCGAGCTTTGCTTCGAGCATGGTTGAAGGCCAAAAACACGCGTTTTGAAGCGGAGTTTGATCGCGTGTAGTCACGAATGTGACGTCACGCGTAGTAGTCTCTCGTTGTGAGATATGTCGATGCAGACGGACCGCACCAAACTGCGCATAGAACGTCTTAGACAGCTTGAACGGGAGCAGCTCCAGTGGGACCAGGACGCCCTCATCATGCCAGAGGTAACCACAACATTCCCGACCCCGCCCTCGCTCACACCACCCTTACAAGGACCTCGACCGTGCACTCGTCCTCTCCTTTGAGTCCGTCAAGACCGAGTTCAGCGATCTCGATGGCCTCTCCTGGTCACGCTACTCTTCGGTGCGAGTCACAAGCACAGCCACACACACTTCCCAGCTCACTCTATCTCCTCCCAGCTGACTACTCCAAAGCTCTCCGGCACTGACGCACCCCGCCCCCCGACGTTCCCACGCCACTCCCGCCCCGCCCCTACCCCCGCTCCCGCCCCCCGTCCCGCCTCCCAGGACACCATCCGCCCATCCCGCCCCCCACATCCTCCAAACCAACTCTTCCCCCACACAGCCTATGGCCGCAGCTGAGCTGTCGCTACTGCATCATGATTCATACACACTACTCCCTGTTTATTTTGCTTTGTATTTGTAGCTGAAACAACTGTACTGTATGTATATGGACCAACATGGGCAAACACGCCTCATTGAACTTGGACGACGACGATGCACAACTCGGGTAAGTATAATATGCCATCTCTTCCTCCTCCCCCTCACCCGCTCACACACTCAGCGTCCGAGAACTGGGACGATGACTTTGAGTTCACCACACGAGATCCTGGTCCCTCCACCCCCACAAAGCACCCGGAGAACTGGGACGACGACTTTGAGCCCAAGGGCGACTCCCCCCCCAATCGACGCCATCATGCACACCGCGCATCCGTGCATGCTTTCCACCTCAATCACCACACCCACACCCTCAGAACCCGCCACTCCTACCACACGCCCCCCCGCCCGAAACCCCATGCAGAGCCAGAGAACTGGGACGACGACTTTGACGACCCAATGGCCTCCACTTCGCCCAACAAGACCGACAACGACAACACACCCATGACAAAGCGCACCCGCAGGGAGGCATACGCAGACAGCTCCGAGGACGAGGACTTTGGCTTCTCCGACGACAAGGAGGAGGACAAGACGCTCACCGCGCGTTCCCACACCGCACCCATGCTTCGTCCAGGATCCTCCACCACAAGTTCTCCCCCTCCTCCCGTGCCCCCCCTACCCCGTGCCCTCTCCTCCTCCCCCATCGAGCCCTTTCCCCGCTCCCCCACCGTCTCCGTCTTCTCCATACCAACAACCTCGGGTCGCAACTCGATCGGCCACTTCAACTCCACTTCCCATCTCGTCCTGTCCCGCGCCTCCTCCCTTGCCCTGCTTCCTCCCCCGCCAACCCAGCGCGAACGTCGCCGTCTTCGCAAAAAATCCCGCCCACCCCACATGGATAACAATGTATTTGAGCTCATCGAAGAGTCACACGATTCGTCCCCCCCACCCCTCCCTCCCTCGACTCCAGAGAGAATAAGAGCGTCCTCTCCTCCCACACTCCCTACATCCCTCCCCTCCCCGCTAGAAGCCACCCCTGGAGGCGGCGGATCCAGAACGCCCCTCTTGTCGCGAATCAGTTCCGTTAAAAGGTGGAACGTGCGCAGGAAAAGAGCCAGCACAGGGCCGGCAGAGGTGATGATGCATGAGTTTACAGGTGCTATCATGGAAGAGAACAGCACATCACGACCGCCAAGCTCTCTCGGCCAACAACAAGCACAAACACCCTCGAACCGGAATCGTACAAACGTGCGAGCCGGCTGGTTTTTTCGCCCTGGCGGCGCCCATTGTGGGGCCGGGTCTCCGCCGCCGGGTCAAGCTGAACTCGGACACAAAAAGAGTTTAGACCAGGTTGGGTTGGGACCCGGTGGTGGAGAAGGAGGTGTGAGCGTACCTACGACGCCGAGCAAGAGCATCAAGTTTTCAAAACGCAAGGCAAGTGGAATACTCGAATATACCAGCAGTGCGGATGCCGATGCGTCCTCCTCTGCATCGGGGATTGGGCTCGGGAAACCGTCTCTTGCGCCGGGCAGACGGCCGACTTCGATGCAGGTGTCCAACGGCTCTTCGCTCGCCCTCGCCACTGGCAAATTTGGTTCAATCGGCACAAGACATGCGTCGTACGGGTCTTCGGTTGGACGAGCATCGTCTTCAAGAGTGTTTTCAACACCCACCCCAACGGCAAGTGCAGAAGATCTTCCGCCTGTGCCTGCGCTTCCTCTAGAGGGAATGAGGGGTTTCATGGGCAGTGTGCGCAAGATCAGCATCGCAAGCGGAAAGATGCACAAGAAGAGAAAATCATCTGCCGACATTGCGCTCGACGATTTGCTTCAGGACGATATTGTTGGTTCGCAGCACGATGTGGATGGCGACGCGAGAATGGAGACGGAACCACAACCTGGTATGCCCGATTTGTTACCTCCAATCGAACTTCATCCACCGTCACCGCCGCGGATGATCAACGGCAAGACGCCGGCCAATTCGATACCGGATGGGATTGAGCCAATGATGCCTTCCATCAGTGCCCCTGCTACCGTCACCATGTCCCCGATGGCTCCAGTAAAGACAACACCAAAATCTCCTTCCTCGCCGCAGTCGGCATCATTGGGTCGGGCTACACAAGTCACTAATACGCCTCCTTTGACGACATCAGTGCCTCGTCGGAACTCGCTAGGCGATCTCAAGATCCCTCCGAGAATCAGCCAGGCGCAGATTGGCCTGAAGAGGGATATTGGAATGGTTCGAGAGTTTGCAACTAGCATTGACAGTGGGTGCTTCTTTTTGCCGTTGCTGACCCGGAGATGCTGACCTGCCGTTGTAGGATTGAAAGAGCTTCAATTGACTTACCAGGGTCTGGTTGCAGAGGCGCACACTTTTCTCGAGAGCTCGCCTCCGTCGCGTGCCACGTCACCCAATGTGTTTAATCTCGTCCGCCCGCGTTCTCGATTACGCTCCCATACTTCACCGCCGTCTAATGTTTCCTTGACGTTGGTTTCAGAACACAGGCATGTTGCCGATACGCTTCGCGCCATCTCCATCAAGTACAAGGTGTCATGGGAATGCGCAGAGTTGCTCATTGAACTTGGCGGAGGCGCGCCCACTCCCACGTCGCCTCCTCCCTCTGGAGTGTCTTCGACTCTCTCAACATCCACGCAAACAGAGCTTGATCGCCGGAAGAATCGAGAGCGAGCAGTGACGCTTTCTGGGGAAGAGTCGAAGTCGCCTCCGGTTGCCAGCGTGGCGGTATCGTCATCATCGACCTCTGGTCCTCCCGATGTCTCGTGGCGCGCGTCGACGGGTCGGCACGACCTCAGCCACCGGCAACTCGTACTCCTCCGAGACATGCTCAGCAACGGTGAGCTTCCTCCCGATGACTCCCCTATAATAGAAGAAAATGTGAATCGGAATTGGCGGTGGGGAGATGGGATGACGAGCACGGTCACACTTCCATCTGAGGACTCGGACTCGAGACGCGTGCTCGACCACGAAGACGGTGGAAAAAAGAGGCGGCGGGGTGGGAGATCGGGGTTGATGGGATTGAGGGATATGCTGAGGATGTTGAAGCGGAATCATTCCGAGCATCACGCGATATCACAATCTGTGCCAGCGCCCCCGGCTGCTTCGACTGCTTCGTTGAGCACTGAATCTTCGCATTATTCACATCATTATCCGCACGGGCATATTGTCCCAATGGGCGACAATGGTCCCGAATCGGTTCGGTTGGGCAAGGAGCAGCAACAGGCCAGCTCTACGTCTCCGTACGGCGGTGGTCCACCATCGTTACACCGCAAATCGTCCCCCCGCCGACCGTCTCTTGCGTCTATTTTCCGACTGGGACAAAAAAGCAAAAGTGCGTCGTATGCCTCCTCGGCTGCCGGAGAGTCGTCGCAGGACAGCCGGAGTGCGAGCCGGGGAAGTAATCGAACGGAAGAAGACTGGGACCGGATCGAGTCGGCGATTGATTTGGACGGTGCGGCGCGGGCGCTGGGGATCGTTGAAAGTGGGACTGCGACGATCAAGGGTGGGCGGCGAGGACAACGAGCGGTGTCCCCGTTTTCATTGTCGTCGCCGTCGGAACTTGCTCTCATGGGACAGGTAGTGCCGCCGTCTGGTTCGCAGCAGAAGAGACCGGTGACACCGCGGCATGGACAAGGCCAACAAGAGATGATACCGCAGGTGTTGCGGTTAGAGGTGGAGGCTTCGCCGCGGTCACTGCGGCCGATGCGATCGACGCGATTATCGAACGTAGAAGAGGTGGAGACGGATGGGGGGGAGGGGGCAAGAAGGAATGGTCGTCTGAGGGATTCTAGAGACAGAGTCAAGCATCAGCGGGTGTCGAGTCCGTCTTCTTCTATTCGGCCGTCTTCTTCCCGTGGAGGGACGGGACCGGGTTCGGGTTCGGGTGTACTCTTTGGCGGTGTTGGCGGTGGTCGGACGGGGTCGGTACGGAGCGTTCCGCCACCGCAACTGCCGTCGTCGTCGTCGTCATTGCAAGCACCATTACCGCTATCTGAGCTCAAGCTTTCGATGACGCCAGAGAATATTCGACCGTTGTTGGAGAGTGCGAGGGAGGTGCACGTGCGGTGTCGAGAGTGTATACGTGAGTTGGGCGCGTTGTTGGAGGGGACTCGTCATGGGGCTGCAACGACGACAGGGACTGGGGTTGGGGTTGGTGTTGGGACTGTATCTTTGGCTCACACCAGCTGAGTGCTTTTCTTGTTTGGGGGCCTTTTCTTTTTTACCATTATATCCTCGCATCTCCAGTTCACGTACGTAGATTCATATCCCTCGATGACGGATCCTTTTTTTATATAGTTTTTTAGTTTTAGTTTTTCATAATGCACAAGGACAGCCAACCCAACTAAAGCTTTTTTTCTTATACTCTTTTTTTTTTTTTTAGTCGACGATGCATACTGAACGATTCGGGATAAACACGAGGCACGAGGCGTTTACTAGTCTACATGCGTGAGAAGCGTGAGGCGGCCAGCTACTATTTCTCTCCTTTGATTCCCCCTCGCTAGGTACTGTGTACGATGGATCTCGCATTTGGGCGAGTAATGGTGTCTAGTTTTAATTCTTTTGTGGGCGTTTTGCTACTGTGAATGCAGGGAGGTAGGTCGGTAGAATGCAGTGTAAAGGCTTGTCGTTTTTATAACGTGCATGGGCCCAACTGGATTTCCTTGGCTTTAGATTGCCTCTGTACTTTCGAGACGAGACGTCGAATTTACTCTCGCCCAGCTGAATAGCCGTGGAAGTGGGTGCCAAGCACCGCATCATTGCATCCTCCATGATTTCATCGAGGGGACAGGCTCGATAATCTTTTCGAGCATGTGCTATAGGAAGGAAACAATCTGTGAGGGAATCGAGTAAACAGATTGGTGAAAAGATCGCCGCAAGAGAAAATAGGTTTTGAACATGAATCACGTTTCATCATAAAAGTCAGCGCCTGCCAAGTGAGCAAAACTGGGAGCACGACTTTGCATCTATACGGGCGGTTGGTGCCATCCTCGAAAAAAAAAGAATGTACGATACGAGGTAAACAGCCATCTCGCTCGCTAAAAAGTTACCACGACTGCTTACTACTAGTATATGTTAGTCATGGGTCTCGGTAAGATTAAAATAAAAACCTACTTTGAAATGGTGAATGAGGGCCTCCATACTCTCCTTCGTCTAGGCACGTGGAGGGGGAACAAGTTTATTATCGTCCACTTTGACAACACCGTAGGCATTTTGTTCAATCACTATACTTTTTATTGTTCTTGCCAACAGGGATATCAAACTCAACTTGGAGCAAGTGGTCAAATAAAAAGAGCAAATTCAACCCACTTCGTCATACTTGTCATACGGCTGTATCTCCCGGAGGTCCCAAGGAATACTGTTGCCACGCAACATGACACCGGTGAAGCTGTGATTCAATGCCTTCTTGGCAGTCATAATACCGACTCCAAAAGAAAGGACTCAATTACCACGACACGCACTCATGCAGACGTAGTCGAGACGGTCGAAGCAGGGCAGAGCCTGTGTGTAAATCCTGAATTCGATGAGTTTTTCCGTGCCACGGTGAAGGTGGCCGACGTGCTAAAGGGATATTAGATGTATGTACGGCACGCCTCCGACTCGTCGTCAGCGCACAGGATCAGCGCGAAAGATCTCCTCGCCGTTGAGTTCTAGAATCATACGGAGCACACCGTGAGCGGCAGGGTGCTGAGGGCTGTGTGGACAAGTGTACTAGTCAGAATTGAACCAAAAAAAAGACCTTCATGAGTTTTATTCGTCACGGTGCTCCTCCGACGTCAACACGAACTTGCTGACTCGGAGACAAGTCGGACTGTATTTACACTGATACTGAACGCAGTCAACAATGACGTCCAGGTTCCTGTGGCATGACCATTGGCACTTATATCTTTAGTGACGAGCCTGCCAAGTGGCACCGACCACAGGTCAAACTACATTTCAACCTCCTGTGAGGCTGTGCCCGTACCCAGCCGGGTCCACGACCCGTCGTGACCCACCCACCGTTTACCTGCAGGTTGACCACCACACGTTACCCGCGTAACCATGCTACATATAGTCGTCAGCGTAAATCGGGTGGCAGTACCAAGACTGCAGGAAGACCTCCCCTGAAAGGGTCAACTGCCTTTTATATCGACGCCTTTAATCACATTTTTAGGCTACACTGCATCGATGCTGTATCATGACGCGTAAGTACACTGGCGATTTATTATCTTGACCATCCATGCAGAAATGTGGCAGGCACACTGGACCACCAGGAAACCAACGAAGCAGCACTGCACTGGACGATAAATTCAATTATTAACATAGATGTTGCAAATACTTGAACGTGCACAAAGCGTGTCGATTCGTAGTTCTACAGGAACTTGAAAGATCGAACGCCGACCTCGCCTATTTAAACCCACTGATGTTGCACACGCTCCCTCAGCATCTTCCCTTCCATTTTTCTTCTTTCACATGGGTCAGTTCCTGACTTTATTGTCGCCCTTCCTGTGCAGTGGTGGCCTGAAACGTTAGACGATTCACAACCCAACCTGCCCGAGACAACCGAACAGGAGTGTATCCTCATAACTCGTACTTCATCGATGCCGATGTTATCGACTCAACACTGACTTTTTGTTTTCAGATATGCATGCAACAGATGTTTCTTCTGGTATTCGTCGACTACCAGCTGGCCTTTACGTCGACATAGAAATAGATGGGAAAATCGCACAGACTTCAAGCATACCTGTATCGTCAGACAAGGACACCGTGAAGTGGGATGACGAAATCTTCCTGTGTGTCACCGTTGATTACATTACCGCTTTAACTGAATGAACTTTTTTAGGCCAATGGACCACTCGTCCCCGATACATTTCAGGATCTACGCATCGTCTGAACTCGGACCGAGGCTAGGAAAGGGAGAATTGCTTCGTCAATTCAAGATTACTGTGGAAGAGATACTTGATCGGAACGAACGGCTTCAGCGTGAGCAGCTTCAGTACACTTCTGTTCCATTGCTCACATGTCATCGCAGCGATCACGCTTATCGCGCGGAAAGACGACACTCTCCCGTCGTGTTCATCACTTCGAATCATTACCGAACGTCGTGTTTTTGACTCAAATAGAGACATCGCTAATCGACACGTGAGTTCTATATACTTGATTGTCGAGTTGATTCAAACCGATACGAATAGTCGCCAGGCGCTGACAACATGACTATTGACCATCTCACAGACGAGGGTCATCATGCCCTCAAGCGTTACTCAAAGCAACAGAACGAAGAAGATCTGGATATCGCGGTCACCCACTTTGAGCGGGTACGAGAATCATGCCCAGTGGACCACCCCGGGTTTTCAGCTGCCTTGTTCAACTTGGCAAATGCCAAATTCATTGTCTCTCAAAAAATACTCAGACCTTGATATGGCAGTTGAGTTATATCGTCATGCTCTCTCTTTACGTATGAATGGCCATCCAGACCATCATGCAACCACAGTGGGTCTTGGCTTTGCACTGCTTTCTCGCTTTCAGAAGTGAGCGGACGAGACTGATAAAGTAGAAGCAATGGACATACTAGGGAGAATGATTGAGATCCTTGAACCAGAAAGTGACTTGTACAGCGCAGCTTCCTTTGGGTTGCAGATGGCTGGAGCATCCTTGGCGAGGGAGATAGTGGATGCCGAAACATCACAGAGAGAGGTAGAAGACTTGGATGATATGATTCAAAGGTCAATGGATCTATTGCAGGGCTGCTCATTGGGGGATCCTCGCCGACCAAAACTTTTGGGAGACCTCGGGAGATCGATGTATCTGCATTTCAAGTGATATGGTTCTGTCTCTGACATGCAAGACGCAGTCTCATCGTTTGAGCAGGCCATAATGCTTCTCCCCAAGAGTGACACTAACACAGTGAATTTCTTGGGGATTCATCAGCAAATCACTTTGTTCTGGACAGTGCTGGACAGTTCTAGACAGACTCCTAGAATCCTCAGCCAAGTCCAGTCTGGACAGGTCTGGACAAATACCCTAGTCTCTGTCCAGCTCTGTGGAGTTCTGTACAGATAGCCAATCTCTGGGGGGTTCTGTGGTTCTGTGGAGATAGGGGCTCTGTGGCTCTGGAGAAGTCTGTAGAAGTCTGTGGGGATCTGTGGGAAAGTAGACCAGCCTGTGGAAGTCTGTGGAGGTTTGTGGCTCTGTGGAATTCTGTGAGAGCCTATGAAAATATGTGAAATTCTAGGAAATTCTAA
>JBBPUL010000350.1:0-23370 GCA_038094675.1 Spongispora temasekensis | reverse complement strand
GTTGCTCGCTGTGCTCACAGTTGCTCGCTGTGCTCACAGTTGCTCGCTGTGCTCACAGTTGCTCGCTGTGCTCACAGTTGCTCGCTGTGCTCACAGTTGCTCGCTGTGCTCACAGTTGCTCGCTGTGCTCACAGTTGCTCGCTGTGCTCTGCATGAATGTCCCTCACTATACTTCATGTGGATGTTGCTTGAGCCTTGCTGTGCTCTACACTTGCAATGAGAGTTGCTTATATGGCTCACCACTTGCTTACTGTGGCTCACCACTCACTTACTGCACTACACTCACTTACTGCACTCACCTCTTGCTTCTTGCACTCTCCATGGCTGCACTCCCCATGGATGTCACTCACTGTGCTCTCCACTGCACTGCTCCCCACTTGCTGATGCTCACTGTTCACTTGCAATGAGAGTCACCCACCACTAAGAGTTTGAGTGACTCAGATCTGGCAGGGATAAATTGATAGCACTGATTATGAATGCTTAGTGAAGGCACTGCAAGTGCCTGAGCAAGCATTCATGATCAGTGCTGTCAATTTATCCCTGTCAGATCACTCAAACTCAGAATAAGCACTTCACTTTTAACTGGAATGATTGTGCTGAAGGCACAGCTGCTCAGATTAAACACCTCATCTAAAGTATTAGCAGAGGAGGGTTGTGATGTTGCTGGGCCAATGTATATTTCACATATCTCACTATTTTTACTTTTTTTGCTCTTTTTAGTTTTTTCACTTATTCTTATTTCTTTAAAAACCATGTGGATTTTCGAACTCAGACATTGTCCATTCAGTAGTGTGAGTTCAGTTGGCATGTGATTATGTAATTGCATTCATGACATCTTTATCTCCTTTCCTCATGATACTCTCTTCTATACAATATATGGGCTTTAAAAAATCAGAGAAATTCTGGAAAAATTAGTACTTATTTGTAATCATGCTTTTATTAATTCTGGGTGAGTTCTGCTCAAATGACTCTTTTTATGTGAAAAATTGATTGGCTTGATACTTATCTGATAAGAGATTAAACTGTGTAATCTGCTATTTAGGTATGTCTTTTCCTCTCTCTCCTTACATCATCTTACATTCATGCATGATATTTATTGATTTGATAGTCATAAGAGAAACTCTGTGCTCTGGTGCTCAGATATATCTTTTCAAATCTTTTCTTGCATATTTATTCTTAGAAGGTGTTACCTCCAAGTGTTATTGATCTTGGTATATCCTTATCTTTTGTAATTGTTTATAAAACTATACATTTATATTTCTTCTGTTTATATAGGTTATTTCTTGGAAATTCTGTGATTGTGTGAGTCTTGAATTAGGCACCTTGATCCTGACTTTATTCTTTGTGTTGGTGGTAAAGACTCAGATCACAGAAGTGCTACCAAATCTTTACTACCTGGCTTTGTAGATTCAACTCTACATGTTTACTGGTTGCCAAACCCTTTACTGGGCTGAGACCTCTGGTAGCATTACTGAGTTAAGACCTGTTTGATGGAGCTGTTTATCAGCCAAGAGATGTCATCACTTCTTGCAGTTACCATTCAATTTATCTCAGGCATTCTACTTTTTGCTCTGTCATACTCTGTGACTGAAGAACCTTTTATTTGCTGCTGACACAAGGTAAAGTAAGGCAATTGGGTGTATATATTCTTAGCTCCCTTTCTGAAGACATCAAGACCTTAATACTGTCTTTGAACTCATAGCTCCTTCTTCTTGGCTTTTTGGACTCTTGGATCTTTGGATTTTCTTGGACTTGAACTTGGACTTGGATTAGAACTTAAGTTCTGATTTTTTTTAACTAAAATAAATCTATTTCTCTTTATCATTTAAGTATTTTAAATTATATTTACAAGTTCAACTGTAATCTAATATACAAAGGTCTTCACCACCTACTTCTCCTCAACATGCTCAAATCACTGCTTACTAAGCTGAGCATGATCAGCATGTACTTGGTTCTCCTCCAACCTGTTGCCATCCTCAATCTGCTTTACCAAATATATCTTCTGCTTTAGTGGTAAGTCTGTTTTAATCTTTACTTTTGCTTATATCTAAAAACAATAATTAGATGCATCCTCCTATTCTCACAAATCAATATCCTGATATATCTAGGCATCTCATCACACATCATGATATGCAACAAAACTATAGAAACAGAACTGTCAACCCTTACTTTCAAAATGCCATGCTACCTCAGCCACCACCTCATTATATATGTATTGCATCTTTGACCCTCTCACTCCTCCTCACTCTCCCTAAGAATCCTCTTGGCCTCACAGTGTCTTTGCTTGAGGATACTCTATCTTTGTCTTCGATGTCACTACATACTCACCTAAGTGGAGTAGTGACTGGTTACCTTGTATAGTACTTGGAATCTATGCCCCTCATCTTCATCTCACAGCTTTAGGTTGCACATTGAGTCTATGACTGATGCTACCCACACCTGTCATAACAAAAGGCTCAAGCTCTTCAAACATAACTACTTTTGTTATACCTCACAGCCATTTCAGTTCCTCCATCATCTTTGAAGCAGCATCCTCGCCCATCCCCACTGCCCATTGCAACTTCCTCCTCCTGAAGATCCACTTCACCTCCTAGTCCCAGCTTAGAAAGCCTCTTCACAGCACCCCCATCACCACCCAGCCCTATCCTTCCACCCCCACCCACCATGACCTCAAAACCCACTAAACTCCACCTCACCCAACTCAAGGCCTTCTCAGGCAAACAATGCAATGTCATGCCCTGGCTCTGTTCAGTATAGAGATATGTACCTCGCTGTCAACATCTACATTTACTTTACCAACGAGAAGAAAATCAGGTTTGCCCTATCTTTCATGAATGATGGAAGTGCCCTCACTGATATCTTTACAGAGAAAAGCATGTGAGGAACCAATATGACCCTAGAATCCTGGGATGAGTTTATCAAAAAGTTCAAGGCTTACTTCAAGAGCCCTAACACTACTACTAATGCCCTAACCTGGCTTGCCACCTATCATGTCAATGAATGACATAATGGAACATTCCAACCTGTTATGACAGGCATGGGTAGCATCAGCTGTAGACTCAATATGCAACCTAAAGCTATGAGATGAAGATGAGAGGCGTAGGTCCAGGTGCAATGCAAGGAGACTAATCACTACTCTGCCTAGGCAAATATGTAGCAATATCAAAGATGAGGGCAAAGTATTCTTGAGTGAAGACACTACAAGGCCAAGAGGTTCTTAGAGAGAGCAAGGAGGAGGTGAGAGGATCAAAGATGCAATAGATTGCTATCTCAAGTAGGCTCAAGCTAGAGATACACTGCTTGTGCTATGCCCTATTTATAAGTATGAGTCTTGCACACAGACCAAGCAGTGCTGCAGTGTGATAAGAGAGAGAACTGAAAAGGGAAACTGGAGATGAGGGAGAATGAGTCATATACAGCATGAAACGAGTCATAAAGCTATGTATGATAGAAATACATGGAGCATCATGGAACAGGTGAGTCAGAGATGAAAGATAAGAGAACCACAAAGCCATAACATTGACTTAATTGAAGGGCTGTGCATGTTTAAGTAATACAAGGTGATGAGAGATAAAACTGAAAGGGAAAAAGAGGGGCAAGTCATAAAAAGAGGGGTGAGGCATAACATTACCCCCTTAGTAGAGTCAAAATCCTGGTGAGACTTTTATAAGCCCCTGCAAGACCCAACGGAGGACCCACACATGTTACTCTCTCCAATGGAGTCAAAGCAAAAGTCATTGTCATTGTTTAATGTTGGTGGGGATTGAGGCAGAGGGACTGGAAGTGTGTGCTCAGGGTACTAAGAGCAGGTGGAAGTACAGAAGGTGTGGGGCCAAAAGGAGTCCCGGAACTGACAGAAGCTTCAAGAGGAGGTGGAAGAGGAGGAGGAGGACTCTGGCAGGGAGCAATGGTTGTGGAAAGGACATGCGGCTTGGGTGTGTCTAGAGGAGCGATGATGGAAAAAGGGGCAGGTATAGTGGGAGTAGTGAATCCTAATATGCCTGAGCCAGTGATAGATGAAGCATGAGTCCCTATAATGATTATGGTCACTGGGGCAAGAGAGGTCACCTTGGAGTATGTGTCACTGGACTGTGGCTTCCTGGATATGATCAAAGCAAGCTTGGAGGGCATCTATGGCAAGAGCTTCCATTGGGTTGAGTGAGGAGGATGAGGTGCTAGGCATGCCATTAGCCATAGAGACAGAGTCACAGATAATTTCTGAGGGCAATGGAGAAGGAGACCAAGTGACATAAGTGGTGATGGTGATGTTTATGGAGACAGTGACAGAAGCAGTTTCTCAGAGGTATCAGTCCACATCTTGGATAAATTCTAGATTTCTGAGCTGGTGAGCTAGCTCATGGATGTGGATCATTGCCTGTCCATGGATAGCCTGAATTGAGGCTCCAAGTAAGGAGATCCCATGATGGTCATTGCCAATAAGGGAGAAGAAGAGGTAGGTGCTCTAACTGGAGGTACAACATAAATAGGAGAAAGAACAGGGATAATGGGTTGGTAAATGCAGAGATCCCAAAGAATATATGGGGATCGGTAAGGTATTCATGGAGCACACTGCACTCATCATTGGTGGGGTTAGAGAAATGGAGCATGTGGGCATAAAGGGGGATGTCAATGGAAATTATGGGGGTTGAGGTATTGGTGGGCAGCTCAAGGGTGGGGAGGGTATATATAGTGCCAGGGCTAGGAGGTGCACTGTTTGTTGCCACCACCACAGCATCCTCAGGATGAGTAGAGTTAGCCATCTGTAGAGAAGGGAAATGTGGTAGCAAAGTAAGAGAGTTCTCCACAGAAGATACTGAAATGGGCAGAGTTGAGGAAGATGAGATATAATTGGTAGAGACATCAGACATGGTAAATAAAGAGTGAAGAGGGGAAGGGAAGAGGTAGGTGAAGGGCATAGTGAGAGAGAGAAGCTTATTACTTTGAGGGAGGAAAGGCTTTTGGGTGGAGGTCTTTATACTCCTGGAAAGTGGACTTCACATTTTTCAGATTCTGTTCTGAGACCCAGAAATCTTCTTTGGCCATGTATTCCTTTCATCAGATCAGGAATATGCTGGAGCTGGTTGTTCCCCGGTGGCACAGAACCTTCTCAAATTCATATTTTTCTTTACCTTCTATAAGCTCTGGGAGTGGAGCCAGGAAGTTCGGACCATGAACACTGTTTTTGCAATAGGGTGATAAGAGAGAAGTATGAAACATAGGGTGAATTTTTCATATCATCAGGAGTTTGAGTCTATATATCAGGAGAGATAGGATGTCAGTGATAATGAAGGGTCCTTCCCTTTTGGGCATGAATTTGGGGTTCATAATGTGGTGGTTGAGGTTCTTGGCCTCTAACTATACTTTATCCCCTTTAGCAAAAGGGGTGAAAGAGCAGCATGTTTGGGATGCCATTACCTGGCATGTAAGTTTATAGGCAGCTAGTGCTTCATCCCTGGCTGTGGATAAGGCCTTGAGGTGTTCTTCTAGGGCTGGAAGCAGTGTTTCTGCAAGGACCATGGGGAGGGCATGAGGTTTAAAGCCATACATGAGGTAAAACAGGGATTTGCCAGTGACTGAGTGGGAGCAGTGGTTATGTGTGAATTCCACATGGGTGATGTGGTTGACCCATGCAGTTAGGTTATTACCACAGAAGATCTGAAGGTATGTTTCAACCTTCTGGTTGACTCACTCATTTTCTCCATCAGATTGAGAGTAATATGCAGTAGACAGGGAAAGGTCATATTTTAAGAGCTTTCCAAGCTCTTGGGTGAAGGTAGAGGCAAATTGTGGGCTATGATCAGAGATGATTTTGTTATAGAGGCCCCAGCGATGATAGAATTTGTGGAAAAAGAGGGTTGCTACACCCTCAGCAGTGATTTGTTTCTTGGTAGGGCAGAGAATTACCCCCTTAGTAAGCCTATGGTTGACCATGACCAGCAGGCTGTCAAAACCATTAGACAAGGGAAGGTCTGTGATAAGGTCACAAAAGATCTGTTAGAATGGTCAGGAGGTGAGGGATTTGATTGGAGAGAGTGGAGAAACAACAGGGTGAGTGTTAGCCTTGTTTTGTTGGCAACCTTCCACATAGCAGCAAATTTGTGCAGTGAGGTCAGGCCACCAGAAATCGTGGGTAACAAGTTGGCATGTTTTGAGATATCCAGGGTGGCTGGCTGAGAGGTGGTCATGTGTGTGTCCAATGATGGTGAGGCAGTCAGGTTCAGAGACATATACATGATTCTTGTAACAAAGTATGTTTTTCTTGAATTGCTGGTCCAAGAGGCAGTTGGAGTCATGACTGGTCCCTCAAGGTCACTGCAGAGGTGGGTGACAAGTTTGTCATTAGCAGAGTGTTTCTGGATGGTGGTTGCAAGAACAGAGTTGATGATGTGGACAAAGAGGGTTTTAGGGAGGAGAGTGATGGCCTGGTTATCTGATTCAGATGAGAGGCAGTCAGGTCATCATGACAGGGCATCAGGGCCAGAGAGCAATGAGCTGGGGACATGGGTCATTTTGAGGTTGAAATCGGTAAGGTCAAGGAGCTAATGTACCTGCTAGCAGTTGAGGTTCTGAGGCTGATGGAAATATGTCAGGTTTTTGTGGTCAGTGAAGACCTGGACAGGGAATTGTGAGCCATGAAGGTAGTGGTGCCATGACTTGAGGGCTTGGATGATGGCTAGGAGTTCTCAGTCAAAGATGTCATAATTTCATTCTGCTGGGGAGAATGACTGCAATAGGTAAGAACAGGAATACCAGTTTCCATTCAAGTCAGTTTGGGGGAGGATGGCTCCAGTGACATCACGAGATGTGTTGGTGGCTGTGGCGAAGGGTCTGGAGAGGTCTGAGTGATAAAGGATGGAATGCAAGAGGAAGAGCTTCTTAAGCTCATCAAAGGAGGTTTAACACTGGAGTGTCTAGAGCCAAGCTGCAGTTTTCTTGGTAAGGTCAATGAGAGGTCAGGTGACATCAGAGTATGAGGGAATAAAGTGTCTGTAGAAGTTTGCAAATCCAAGGAAGGAGCATATGTCCTTGACTTTCTTAAGGACTAGCCAGGAGGTGATACCGTCAAGTTTGACAGAGTCTATGGCAAGTTCACCGGGTTTGACAATCATTCTGAGGTATTTGACCTCAGAGGTGGCAAACTTGCATTTGTTGAGGTGTAGATGGAGGTTAAGTTCCATCATGCATTGAAGGACATGATGGGTCTGCTCTGTGTGGGATTCATTGTCTGGAGAGAAGACAAGGAGGTCATCTATATAGATGATGAGCCATCCTTCAGTGATCATGTCCCAGAAGGAGTCATTCATGAAACATTGGAATGTGGAGAGGGAGTTATTCATGCCAAAGAACATGACCATGGGTTTGAAGAGGCCTTTGTGGGTGATGAAGGCACCTTTCCACTAATGGCCATCCTTGATGCATACATTGTTGTATCCCCAACAAACATCAAACTTGGTAAAAACTTTTGCTCCTTTGAGCTTGTTGATAAGGTCAGAAACAAGAAGGAGGGGGTATGTATCACAGATGATATGCTCATTTAGATACCTGTAGTCCTGGCATGGTCAGAGCTTGTCATCCTTTTTCTTGACAAAGAAGAAGGGGGAGGCTTGTAGAGATTAGAGGGATGGATTTTTCCTGAGTGAAGGTTTTCATCGAGGAAAGCTTTGGTCACCTTCTGTTCTTTGGGAGACAAAGGGTAGATCTTTCCGATCTTTGGGACAAAGGATTCATTGAGGTTGATCTCATGATCATAGAGGCAAAATGGGGGAAGAGATTCGCAGTCTTTTCCCTTGAAAACTTGAGTGAAGTTGAAATACTCTGTGGGTAGGTTGATGTTCTGGGTCTGTGTTTCTGCTTTTTCCGTGAGCTTGGTGGCTTCAGAGTAGTGGGAAATGGTGGCTGAGGGTAGGTTGTATGGTCCTCCCCTGGTAACATGGTTAATTGAATAATGGCTAAGAATCTGGTGTTACCATTGTTTTTTAGACTGAATGTCTAGGTATGCATGCAAATGTCTGTGGGTTTCGGGTGTTGTGTTAATACACTGGATCAAAGTTTTCCCAAAGCCTTAAAGCAGGGGGGCACAGTAGTGGGAGTTGTGTCACTTTTGATCAGCAACATAGGCATGGTATAGGTCTGTAGATTGATCCAGGGCCTCGGGGATGGTGATAGTTTGTTTTTCCCAATCAATAGTGGGGTTAGCAAGGCAGTGTTACGATCGGCCCCTTTTTCTCTCTTTCTCCACTCTCTTTTTACCTTGTATTACTTAAACATGTACAGCCCTTTCCCTTAGTCAATGTCCATGGCTGCATGTTTCCTTTTCTCTTATCTCTGACTCATGCGTTCCACGACATTCCATGTAGTTCTATCTCACACGGCCTTCTGACTCGTTTCATGCCGTGTGTGACTCATCTCCCCTTATCTCCAGCTACCTAGTTTGGGTTACTCTCTCGTCGAGCTACCGCACTGCTTGGTCCGTGTGCAGGACTCTTTACATATAAATAGGGCATAGCACAAGCCATGTATCTCCAGCTTGAGCCTACTCAAGATAGCAATCTATTGCATCTTTGACCCTCTCACTCCCCCTCTGCTCTCCTCTCATACCACTTGGCCTCGCAGCGTCTTCGCTCGAGGATACTCAGTCTCCGTCTTCGACGTCGCTACATACTCGCCAAGGCGGAGTAGTGACTAGTCTCTGTGCATTGCGCGCAGGACCTACGCCCCTCGCCCTCACCTCGCAGCTCTAGGTTGCGCATCGAGTCTACGGCTGACGCTACCTGTGCCTGTTGTAACAAAAGGCTCAAGCTCTTCGAAACATGACTACCATTGTCGTAGATCGCAGCCATTTCGGCCCCTCCATCACCTTTGAAGCGGCGCCCCCGCCCACCACCACCACCCCTCGTAACATCCCCCTCTTGGAGGTCCACCATGCCCCCTAGTCCCAGCTCCGGAACCACCACGCCCCCTTCGCCACCCAGTCCCCCATCTCCGATGTCCACCAAACCCACCGAACTTCGCCTCGCCCAGCCCAAGGCCTTCACAGGCAAACAACGCGATGCCATGCCCCGGCTTCACTCGGTCCTATGATACCTCGCTGTCAACGTCAACATCTACTCAACAGATGAAAAGAAGATCGGTTTCACCCTATCATTCATGAACGACGGAAATGCCCTCACCTGGGCAGATAGATACCTTCACGGAGAAAAGCATGCGAGGAACCAACATGGCCCTAGGGTCCTGGGATGACTTTGTCAAGGAGTTCAAGGCCCACTTTGAGAGCCCCAACACTGCCGCCAATGCTCTAACCTGGCTGGCCATGTACCGCGTTAACGAGTGACGCGATGGGACATTCCAACCGTCCCTCAACCAATACATCTCCGAGTTTCGCAACCAGGTCAGCCTAGCAGGGCTCAACGAGGCAGCAACCATCTGCCATTACTTTTCTACCGGCATCCCCCCTTCGCTCTCTGAAAAGGTGTACCTTATGGACACCGTCCCCACCACCATCGACGATTGGATCAAGAATGCCTCTCGTCTTGATGATTAACACAAACGTGCGAAGCTTCTCGCTCGCCAGCACAAGCACTCTTCGACCCCCACCTTCGTCCCTCATCCCGCTCAGACCCCCCGCGACAAAGATCCCAACACCATGGATGTGGATGCCATCTGCATCCCTAAACTCACCCCTGAGGAGCGGGAACGATGCCTCAAACAAGGACTCTGCCTCCGATGCAGGAAATCAGGTCATTTTTCCAACAAGTGCCCTACCTTCAAAGATCTCCCCCCATGCCCTAAAGCTGACCGAAAGGTCGCCAAAGCCAAAGAAGAGGTACCAGGCCTCGTTGACGAAGACAACGATGAAGATCTTCACGTAGAGGCAGTGGGGATAAGGGATTTTTGAAAGGGAGGACTTCTCTGACAGCTATGCGTATCCCCATTCAGCTCGTGGTACCCTTGCACACCATGAAAGTCGTCGACTCCCCTGCTCTCATTGACTCTGGAGCAGAAATCTCCTGCCTTGACTGGGCTTTTGCCCGAAAACATCGCCTCCCTCGAACCCACCTAGATCAACCCATCCGCGTTCGAAACGTAGACCAATCGGCGAACTCCAACGGAGATATTCTGTTCTCCACCGAACTCTACATCTCCGTCGGAGAAGGAGTTACCCAAAAGGTGCTCTTCTACCTCATGAACTGCGGCAAGGAAAACGTCATCCTTGGCCTCCCCTGGTTGCGTCTCGCTAACCCAACAATTGATTGGGAAAAGCAAACTGTCTCCATCCCCGAGATCCTTGACCAATCCGCAGACCTCTACCATGCCTACGTTGCTGACCAAGAGTGACACGACTCCCACTACCATGCCCCGCCTTTGCAAGGCTTTGGGGAAACTTCGATTCGGTGTGTCAATACGACTCCCGAAACTCACAAACACCTACATGCGTACTTGGACATTCAGTCTGAGAAACAGTGGCAAAATCAAACCTTGAGCCACTATTCCATCAACCGCGTTACCAGAGGAGGACCATACATCCTGCCCTCTGCTACCATCGCCCGCTACTCCGAAGCTACCAAACTTGCAGAGAAAGCGGGAACCCAGACCCAAGAGATCACCTTGCCCTCGGAGTACTCAGACTTCGCCAAAGTCTTCGAAGAAAAGGACTGTGAATCGCTCCCCCCGTCATGGCCTTATGATCACAAAATCAACCTCGACGAGTCTTTTATCCCAAAGATCGGGAAAATCTACCCCTTGTCTCCCAAAGAACAAAAGGCGACCAAAGCCTTCTTAGATGAAAATCTCCGCTCTGGGAAAATCCGCCCTTCCAAATCCCCGCAGGCCTCCCCCTTTTTCTTCATTAAGAAGAAGGATGGCAAACTACGTCCATGCCAAGACTATAGGTACTTAAACGAACACATGATCCACGACGCCTACCCCCTACCCCTCGTCTCCGACCTCGTCGACAAACTCAAAGGAGCGAACGTCTTCACCAAATTCGACGTCCGATGGGGATATAACAATGTATGCATCAAGGATAGTCACCAGTGGAAGGGCGCCTTCATCACCCACAAGGGCATTTTCGAACCTATGGTCATGTTCTTCGGCATAAACAATTCCCCGTCAACTTTCCAACGCTTCATGAACGACTCTTTTAGAGACATGATCGCCAAAGGATGGCTCGTCATCTATATGGATGACCTGCTCATCTTCTCCCCCGACAACGAATCCTATACTGAGCATACCCGCCGAGTCCTCCAATGCATGATGGAGTTAGACCTCCACCTGCGCCTCAACAAATGCAAGTTCGCCACCCCAGAAGTGGAATACCTTGGCATGATTGTCAAACCAGGAGAACTTGCCATGGACCCTGTCAAACTCGACGGTATCGCCTCCTGGCCTACCCCGAAGAAAGTCAAGGATGTGCGTTCCTTTCTCGGATTCGCAAACTTCTACCGGTGTTTCATTCCTTCATACTCTGACGTCACTCGCCCTCTCATCGACCTCACTAAGAAAACCGCTGCATGGCTTTGGACTCCCCAATGCCAAACCTCCTTCGACGAGCTCAAGAAGCTCTTCCTCTCTCGACCCGTCCTTCACCTCCCAGACCTTTCTAGACCCTTCGCTGTAGCCACCGATGCATCTCGCGATGCCACCGGGGCCATCCTCCTCCAAACAGACTCAAACGGGGACTGGCATCCCTGTTCTTACCTCTCTCAGTCGTTCTCTCCAGCAGAACGAAACTACGACATCTTCGACAGAGAGCTCCTAGCTATCATCCGTGCTCTCAAAGCTTGGCGCCACTACCTCCGTGGTTCACAACACCCAGTACAGGTCTTCACCGACCACAAAAACCTGACGTACTTCTGCCAACCCCAAAACCTTAATCGTCGCCAGGCGTGCTGGCTCCTTGATCTTGCAGACTTCAACCTCAAAATGACCCATGTCCCCGGATCTCTACTCTCTGGCCCTGATGCTCTCTCCCGCCATCCCGATCGACTCTCATCTGAGTCAGACAACCAGGCCATCACCCTTCTCCCTGAAACCCTCTTCATCCATGTCATCGACTCCGTCCTTGCAACTGCTATCCAGAAACATTCTATTAATGATGAACTGGTCACTCGCCTCCGCGCCGACCTCGAAGGCCCGGTCACCGCCCCCAACCTTCGCAACCGCCTCTCCGATTGGCAATTTCAGGAGAATCTCCTTTGCTATCGCGACCGCGTCTACGTCCCTGAACCCGATCGCCTCTCTGTCATCGCACGCGCTCATAACCACCCCTCCGCTGGCCATCCCGGGTATCTAAAAACCCGTCAACTTGTTGCTCATGACTTTTGGTGGCCCGGCCTTGCCACTCAAGTCCACCGTTATGTCGATGGTTGTGCCACGTGCCAACAAAACAAAGCGAATACTCACCCCACTCTTCCCCCGCTCTCCCCGATCAAATCCCTTGCCTCGCGCCCATTCCAACAGGTTTCCTGTGATCTTATCACGGACCTCCCTTTATCTAACGGTTTCGACAGCCTGTTGGTCATGGTCGACCACGGGCTTACTAAGGGGGTAATTCTCTGCCCTACTAAGAAACAGATCACAGCTGAGGGAGTAGCCACCCTCTTCTTTCACAAAGTTTACTGCCACTGGGGTCTCTATGACAAAATCATCTCAGACCGTGGCCCTCAGTTCGCATCCACCTTCACTCGAGAGCTCGGGAAGCTCTTGAAATACGA
Organism: Spongispora temasekensis; assembly: GCA_038094675.1. NCBI lineage: Eukaryota > Fungi > Basidiomycota > Agaricomycetes > Boletales > Boletaceae > Spongispora > Spongispora temasekensis. Next base: position 10,657 of record JBBPUL010000350.1, on the reverse strand, counting down.
CCTCTCCCTGTCTACAGCATACCACCCACAATCCGATGGAGAAACGGAGCGCGTCAACCAAGAGGTTGAAACGTACCTTCGAATCTTCTGCGGAAACAATCCCACCGCATGGGCAGATCATATCACCCACGCAGAGTTCACGCATAATCATCACCCCCACTCCATTACTGGCAAGTCGCCGTTTTACCTCATGTACGGCTTCGAACCTCGTGCTCTTCCCATGGTCCTCGCAGAAACACCACTCCCAGCCTTAGAAGAACGCCTTAAGGCCCTATCCGCTGCAAGAAACGAGGCACTCACTGCCCATGAACTCGCACGCCAGGTGATGGCATCTCGTACATGCCGCTCCTTCACCCCATTCTCGAAAGGAGACAAGGTGTGGTTAGAGGCAAAGAACCTTAACTGCCACATTGCGAACCCCAAATTCGCACCCAAAAGGGAAGGACCCTTCATTATCATGGACGTCCTATCCCCCTTGACGTACAAACTCCGACTCCCGGTGACATGGAAGATCCACCCCGTGTTTCATGCCTCCCTCTTATCGCCCTATCGCGAAAACAGTGTACACGGCCCAAACTTCCCAGCTCCACCCCTGGAACTAATAGAAGGCGAAGAGGAATATGAAATCAAGAAGGTCCTACACCACAGAGGGGCACCATGTTCCCGCATGTTCTTGATCCGATGGAAAGGATACACTGCGGAGGAAGATTCCTGGGTCCCAGAATGGAATCTGAAAAATGCAAAGTCCGCCCTGCAGGAGTATAAAAACCTCCACCCGAAAGCTTTCCCTCCCTCAAAGCCTTAGCCCCCTTTCCATCGCAATGCCATCTACAGTCTTCACCCCCTCGCCCCTCCGTTTCTCTTTTACTATGTCAAATGTCTCATCCATATCCTCCTCGTCGCCTTCCTCTCTGTCCATTTCAGTACCTCCTACGGAGGACTATCTTACTTCACCGCTGCGCACCCCTTCTCCGCCGCTGGCCAACGCTCCTCATCTTGAGGATGCTGTGGTTCTGGCAACAAACAGTCTTCCTTCTAGCCCAAGCCCTGTATATACCATCCCCATCCTCGACCCGCCCACCGATGCCCCGACCCCAGTAATCTCGGTCGATATTCCTATTCATGCCCACACCCTGAGGTCTTCCGACCCCACCGACGATGAGCGCAGCGCGCTCCATGAGTTCCTTACTGACTCCCATATGTTTACGGGGATCTCTGCCTTCACCGACCCCTCCTTGATCTTCTTCCTCCTTTATATGATCTATCTCCAATTGGAGCGTCTCCCCCACATGTTTCAAACCCTCATCGGAAACGAACACCGCCACACCGCCCTCACCGGGGCCTCGATCTGTGCTATCCACTCTAGGATTATTGGACACATGCATGACTTAGCCCATCAGTTAGGATACTTAGAATTCGTCCAAGACATAGACTGGTACCTTCGGGAAACCGCTACGGCTTCCGTCCCCACCAGTGTCTCAATCAGGGACATCACACTCCGCTCTCCTTCCCCCTCACCCTCCAAGATCATCCGAGACTCAGTCCCCGCAGCAAGCGACATGCCCAGCACCTCCTCCTCCCCCATCGATCCCATGGAGGCATTAGCCATTGATGCTCTCCAAGCACGGTTCAATCGCATCCAGGAAGCCACCGTCCAACAACGCATCTTACAAGGAGACCTACCCTGCCCCAGCGACCACCACCGCTACCGGGACTCCTGCTTCGTCTGTCACAGGCTCGGGCATATTCGGGTCCACTGCCCTCACTACACATGCCCCTTCTGTCGTCGCCGCTCTCCCAGACACACCCAGGGCGCTTGCCCTTTCCGCAACCATCGCTCTCCACCTGGTTCCTCCTCTTCCTCAACCTCCTCCCGCAGCTCTCACCACTCTCGGGGATCCTTTCGGTCCTGCACCTCCAACACTTCCCGCTGCTCTCAGCGCTCTGGCTGCGCACTTCCAATACCTCCACCTAGATCCCCGCCAGTATTAGATGCAGATGAAGACTTTCACTTTGACTCGGTCGGAGAGAGTAACATGTGCGGATCACCCGTTGGGTCTTGCCGTGGTTTGTAAGGAAGTCTCACTAGGGTTTCGACCCTACTAAGGGGGTAATGTTACGATCGGCCCCTTTTTCTCTCTTTCTCTTTTTACCTTGTATTACTTAAATACGTACAGCCCTTTCCCTTAGTCAACGTCCATGGCTGCACGTTTCCTTTTCTCTTATCTCTGACTCATGCGTTCCACGACATTCCATGTAGTTCTATCTCACATGGCCTTCTGACTCATTTCATGCCATGTGTGACTCATCTCCCCTTATCTCCAGCTACCTAGTTTGGGTTCCTCTCTCGTCGAGCTACCGCACTGCTTGGTCCATGCACAGGACTCTTTACATATAAATAGGGCGTAGCACAAGCCATGTATCTCCAGCTTGAGCCTACTCAAGATAGCAATCTATTGCATCTTTGACCCTCTCACTCCCCCTCTGCTCTCCTCTCGTACCACTTGGCCTCGCAGCGTCTTCGCTCGAGGATACTCAGTCTCCATCTTCGACGTCGCTACATACTCGCCAAGGTGGAGTAGTGACTAGTCTCTGTGCATTGCACGCAGGACCTACGCCCCTCGCCCTCACCTCGCAGCTCTAGGTTGCGCATTGAGTCTACGGCTGACGCTACCTGCGCCTGTCATAACAGGCAGAGCCAGGGGAGGCCAAGGATGATGTTTTTCTTGCCACAGTTTATGAGGTAGAAGAGGACCTTTTGGGTAACCCCTTCTCTGATAGAGACATAGAGTTCAGTGGAGAATAAAATATCTCTATTTGAGTTTATGGATTGGTCTACATTTCTGATGTGGATTGGTTGGTCAAGGCAAGTGTGAGTGAGTTTGTGTTTCTGGGCAAAAGCCCAGTCAAGGCAAGAGATCTCTGCTCCTGAGTCAACAAGAGTAGGGGAGTCAATGACTTTTATAGTGTGCAAGGGTACCACGAGCTGAATGGAGATATGCATAGCTCTATTGGATGTTGATACTAGTACAGGTGCACAAGAGACAAAACATTGGGAAGGTACTTGCATTGAAGAAGTTCTCCATTTTAAAAATCTTTAATCCTTACAGCTTCTATATGGATTTCTTCATCATCTTCATCCATTAAGCCTGGTATCTCTTCTTTGGCTTTTGCAACCTTTTGATCAGTTTTGAGGCATGAGGTGAGATCTTTGTAGGTTGGGCACTTGTTAGAAAAGTGCCCTGGTTTGTGGCAGTGGAGGCAGAGTCCCTGTTTGAAGCAGTGTTCATGTTCTTCAGGGGTAAGCTTTGGGACTCAGATGGCATCGACATTCATGGCATTGGGGTCTTTTTCATATATGGTTTGAGTAGGGCAGAGGATAAAGGTGGAGATGGAGGTGGACTTGTGCTGGTGGGCAACAAGTTTAGCACATTTGTGCTGATTGTCGGAATGAGAGGCATTCTTGATCCAATCATCTATGGTCAAGGGAACGGTGTCCATAAGATACACTTTTTCTGAGAGGGAGGAGGGAATGCCTATGGAGAAGTAATGGCAGATTGTAGCTGCCTTGGTAAGCCCAGCAAGGCTAACCTGTTTGTGGAAATTGGAAATATATTGTCCAAGTAACAGCTAGAAGGTTCCATCACATTACTTATTAATGTGGTAGGTAGCAAGCCAGGTTAAAGCATTGGCAGTGGTGTTGGGGCTTTTGAAGTGAGCCTTGAACTTTTTGATGAACTTGTCCAAGGATTCTAGGGTCATATTGGTACCTCACATGCTTTCTTCCATAAAGGTATCAGCCCAAGTGAGGGTGCTTCTATCATTCATGAAAGATAGGGTGAAGCCTATCTTCTTTTCATCAGTGGAGTATACATCAACATTTATGGCAAGATATCATTGTACTGATCGAAGCCAGGGCATGGCATTGCATTGTTTGCCTGAGAAGGACTTGGATTGGGCAAGATGAAGTTTGATGGGTTTAGAGGATATTGTGGGCATAGGGGGGCTGAGTGGTGATAGGGAAGCTGTGTTTTCGGAGCTGGGGCTCAGGGGCATAGTAGATCTCCAAGAGGAGGAGATTGCAATAAGTGGTGGGGGTGGGCTGGAGCACCACTTCAAAGGTGATGGAGGGGCTGAAATGGCTGTGAGCTACATACAGCAAGGGTAGTTGCATTTGAAGAGCTTGAGCCTTTTGTTATGACAGGCATGGGTAGCATCAGCTGTAGACTCGATATGCAACCTAAAGCTGCAAGATGAAGATAAAAGGCATAGGTCTCAGATGCAATGCAAGGAGACTAATCACTACTCTGCCTAGGTAAGTATGTAGTGATGTTGAAGATGAGGGCAAAGTATCCTCAAGTGAAGATGCTACAAGGCCAAGAGGTTCTTAGGGAGAGCGAGGAGGGAGCAAGAGAGTCAAAGACACAATAGATTGCTTGTACACAGACCAAGCAGTGCTGTAGCATGATAAGAGAGAGAACTGAAAAGAGAAACTAGAGATGAGGGAGAATGAGTCATACACAGCATGAAACGAGTCATAAAGCTGTGTATGATAGAAATACATGGAGCATTATGAAATGTGTGAGTCAGAGATGAAAGATAAGAGAACTGCACAGCCATAACACTGACTTAATCAAAGGGCTGTGCATGTTTAAGTAATACAAGGCAATGAGAGATGAAACTAAAAGAAAAAAAGAGGGGAGAGTCATAAAAAAAGGGGCAAGTCATAACACAACCACTACTCAGTCAATACATCTCCGAGTTCCACAACCAGGTCAGCCTTGCCAGGCTTATCAAGGCAGCTACCATCTGCCATTACTTCTCCATGGGTATTCCCCCCTCAATCTCTGAAAAGGTGTACCTTATGTACACTGTCCCCTTGACTATAGATAATTGGATCAAGAATGCCTCTCATCTCGATAATCAGCACAAGCATGCCAAACTTGTTGCTCACCAACACAAATCCAACTCGGTCCCCACCTCTGTCCCTTGCCCCACTCAGACCACCCATAACAAAGATCCTAACACCATAGATGTTGATGCCATTTGCATCCCAAAACTTACCCTGGAAGAACATGAGTGTTGCTTCAAACAGGGACTCTGCCTCTGCTACTACAAACTGGGTCACTTTTCAAACAAGTGCCTAACCTTCAAAGACCTCCCTCCATGCCCCAAAGTTGACCAAAAGGTCACAAAAGCTGAAAAAGAGATATCCAGCCTGATGGATGAAGAAGATGATGAAGAGGTCCATGTGGAGGCAGTGGAGGTAAAGGATTTTTGAAAGGGAGGACTTTGTCAATGCAAGTATGTACCTCCTCAATATTTTGTTTCTTGTGTGCCTGTACTAGTATCAACATCTAATAGAGCTATTCATATCTCCATCCAGCTTATGGTACCCTTGTACACTATGAAAGTCATCAACTCTCCTGCTCTCATTGACTTAGGAGCAGAGATCTCTTGCCTTGACTGGGCCTTTGCCTGGAAACACAGACTCCTCCACACCCGCCTTGATCAACCACTCTGCATCTGCAACATGGATCAATTGGCAAACTCCAATGGAAATATTCTATTCTCTACTGAACTCTACATCTCCATCAGAGAAGGGGTTACCCAAAAGGTCCTCTTCTATTTCATGAAGTTCAGCAAGGAAAATGTCATCCTTGGTCTCCCCTGGCTTCACCTCACTAATTCCACCATTGATTGGGAGAAACAAACTATCACCATCTCTGAGACCCTGGACCAATCCACAGATCTATACCATGCCTATTTCACCAACCAAAAGTGATATGATTTCCACTACTGCACCCCTCCCCTCTAAGTATTTGGGGAAACTTCAATTTGGTGTGTTAATACAACACCCAAAACCCACAGACACCTGCACATATACTTGGATATTCAGTCTAAGAAACAATGGCAACACCATACCCTCAGCCATTATTCTATTAACTGTGTCACCTGAGGAGGGCCATACATCTTACCCTCAGCAACCATTGCCCATTATTCCGAGGCCACTAAGCTTGCAGAAAAAGTGGGAACACAGACTCAGGATATTATCCTACCCTTAGAGTACTCCAACTTCACCAAAGTTTTTGAGAAAAAAGACTGCAAATCTCTTCCCCTATCTCACCCTTATGATCATGAAATCAACCTCGATGAATCCTTTGTCCCAAAGATTGGGAAGATCCACCCTTTGTCCTCTGAGGAATAGAAGGCAACCAAAGCCTTCCTCAATGAGAATCTTCACTCTGGAAAAATCCATCCCTCTAAATCTCTGCAGGCCTCCCCCTTCTTTTTTGTCAAAAAGAAGGATGGCAAACTTCGCCCATGCCAGGACTATAGATACCTGAATGAACACACCATCTGCGATGCTTACCCCCTACCTCTTGTCTCTGACCTTGTTGACAAACTTAAAGGAGCAAGAGTCTTTACCAAGTTCAACATTTGCTGGGAGGACAATAATGTACACATCAAAGACAGCCATCAATGGAAAGGCACCTTTATCACCCACAAAGGCCTTTTCGAACCTATGGTCATGTTTTTTGGCATGAACAACTCTTTTTCAATGTTCCAGCAATTCATGAATGATTTATTCTGAGATATAATTGCTGAAGGATGGCTCATCATCTATATGGATGACCTTCTCATCTTTTCCCCAGACAATGAATCCCACACAGAATGCACCTGCCATGTCCTTCAATGAATGATGGAGCTTGATCTCCATCTGCATCTTAGTAAATGCAAGTTTGCAATCCCTGAGATCGAATACCTTAAAATGATTATCAAACTAGGTGAACTTGCTATGAACCCTGTCAAACTTGATGGCATCACCTCTTGGCCAGTCTCAAAGAAAGTCAAAGACATGCACTCCTTCCTGGGATTTGCAAACTTCTATTGGCGCTTTATCTCCTCATACTCTGACATCGCCTGTTCCTTTATTGACCTAACAAAGAAAACCGTGGCCTGGCTCTGGACACCCTAATACCAGAAATCCTTTGACAAGCTCAAAAAGCTCTTCCTCTCATGTCCCATCCTCCATCTCCCCAGCCTCTCCAGACTCTTCACCATAGCCACTGATGTGTCCTGCGATGCTACTAGGGCAATCCTCTTACAAACAGACTTGAATGGGAACTGGAATTCCTGCTCCTACCTCTCTCAGTCATTCTCTCCAGTGAAATGAAAATATGATATCTTTGACCAGGAGCTCCTAGTCATCATCTGTGCTCTTAAGTCTTGGCACCACTACCTTCATGGCTCCCAGTTCCCAGTGCAGGTCTTCATGGATCACAAAAACCTAATGTACTTCTGCCAACCACAAAATCTCAACTGCTGCCAAGCACGTTGGCTTCTCAATCTTGCAGATTTTGATCTCAAGATGACCCATGTCCCCGGTTTCCTGCTCTCTGGCCCCAATGATCTCTCATGCCATCCTGACCATCTCTCTTCTGAATCAGACAACCAAGCAGTTACTCTCCTTCCAAAGACCCTCTTTGTTCATGTCATTGATTCTGTCTTAGCTACCACCATCCAGAAATACTCCACTCATAATGAACTCATTATCCACCTCCATAATGACCTTAAAGTTATGGCCCCCAACCTTCACAACCATCTCTCTAACTGGCAATTCAGGGAAAACCTACTCTGCTACCACAACTGTGTCTATGTCTCTGAACCTGACCACCTCACAGTAATCTCCCATGCCCATGACCACCCCTCAGCCAGCCACCCCAGTTATTTGAAAACCTGACAACTCATTGCACACAACTTTGGTGGTCTGGCCTCACTGCCCAGATCTGTCACTATGTTGAGAGTTGCACTCTCTGCCAATGGAACAAGGCAAACACCCACTCTATGGTTGCCTCCCTATACCTAATAAAATCCCTTGCCTCTCACCCTTTCCAACAGGTCTCTTGTGATCTTATCACTGACCTCCCATTTTCTAATGGCTTCGATAGCCTGCTAGTCATGGTTGACCACAGGCTTACTAAGGGGGTGATTCTATGCCCTACTAAGAAATACATCACTGCCGAGGGTGTAGCAACTCTTTTTTTTCACAAAGTCTACCATTATTGGGGCCTCTATGACAAGATTATCTCTAATCATGGCCCACAATTCACCTCCACCTTTGCTTGAGAGCTCAGAAGACTCTTGAAATATGATCTCTCCTTGTCCACTGCATACCACCCACAGACCAATGGGGAAACTGAGCAAGTCAACCAGGAGGTCGAAACATATCTTCAGATCTTCTGCAGAAACAACCCAACTACATGGGCTGACTACATTACCCATGCAGAATTCACACATAATCACTGCCTCCACTCCATTACCAGCAAATCACCATTTTACCTCATATATGGCTTCAAACCTCATACCCTCCCTACAGTCCTTCCAGATACACTGCTCCCAGCCCTGGAAGAATGCCTCAAGGCCCTATCTGCAGCCAGGGATGAGGCACTTGCAGCTCATGAACTCACATGGCAGGTAATGGCATCCCAGACATGCTGCACCTTCACCCCCTTCACCAAAGGAGAAGGTGTGGTTGGAAGCCAAAAACCTCAACCACCACATTGCAAACCCCAAATTCACACCCAAAAGAGAAGGACACTTCACCATTACCAACATCCTATCCTCTTTGATGTACAAACTCCAACTTCTAGCAACATGGAAGATACACCCCATGTTTTCTTAATGCATTGTATTACTTAAACACACATAGCCTCTTGATTAGTCAATGCTATGGCTGTGCATTCTTCTTTTCTCTTATCTCTAACTCAAATGTTGTACAAGATTCCATGTGCTTCTATCATACATAGCTTTATGACTCGTTTTATGCTGTATATAACATGTTTCCCCTTTATCTCCAGTTTCCTCTTTTAACTTCCTCTCTTATCATGCTGATGCACTGCTTGGTCTGTGCACAGGATTTGTACTTATAATAGGGCATAGCACAAGCAGTATATCTTCAGCTTGAGCCTACTCAAGATAGCAATCTATTGTATCTTTAACCCTCTCACTCCTCCTTGCTCTTCCTAAGAATCTCCTTGGCCTTGTAGCATCTTCACTTGAGAATACTTTGTCTTTGTCTTCGACATCACTACATACTTGCCTAAGTAGAGTAGTGACTGGTTACCTTGCATAGTGCTTAGAACCTATGCCCCTCATCTTCATCTTACAGCTTTAGGTTGTGCATTGAGTCTATGACTGATGCTACCCACACCTGTCATAACACCACACTTGGTAAGTGCTATCTGTCTGCTGTTCTTTTCATACTCCCCTAACCCATACAAAATAGTGCCAATGTCTACATTACCTCAAGACATAGTCGACATCAATGGGTTTCACAAGGATGTCAATGTCCTTTCCATCAATGAAGCATCAATCTGAGAGAATCAGACATGTGACCTCAACAAATTTTTTACACCAGTATACTTTAAAAATAAGAGAAAAATATACCAATGCAAAAAATGCTCATGAGTCATGTACATTCTGATAAAATACTGGTATTACATTATTGATGGACCTCTAGGATATATACATGACTGGTCATGCTGGTTTTAGATATGACAACCTTATGGTGTCATCTAGAGTGCCATCACCACACTGACTATCTGTACTGGGCAGAGGTGAATGGATTCACATCTATGCTTCCAAAGGACTGTAGAGAGTGGAAGGATAAGGCCTTGAGTACTCAGAAGCAATGCCAGCTTGATCCACACCTTCACCCTATCACTACAAAAGAAACCATTCCCCATACTGCAATAAACTCTTTTGTGATGCTGCCATCCAATGGCTCATCAACACAGACCAGCCATTATCTGCACTCAAAGACCCACTATTCCACAAGGTGATTGAGATTGCCTCATGTACAACAAAGGGTGTGAAAATTCCCAATCAAAGAGCAACATTTGGAGCAATCATTGAGCTGTTCAAGACTCAGATGCAGAGCTTATGAAGTCATTTATTGGTATATATGGCACTATCACACTAATGATGTACTCATTCGAACTTATCAGAGTGACACAGTCAAGAGGCATGTCAATTTGATATGTGATGCTTGGCAAGAATCTAATGTTGACACCTATTTTGCAGTGACCAGATCCTGGATCGAAGAAACAGCATCAGGAATTTGGGACATATATACGATGCTTCTTGGGTTCACCCAGCTCAATAGCACACACAACAGTACTCATCTGGGCCAGGCCCTCTATAAGATCATCACACAATTAGATATACATCAAAAGGTTCATGGCTATGTATGCTACTCTTAAGCATACTTTGAATCTAATCAGAAAGTAGATTAGTCATGTAACATGCAATAATGCAGCAAACATGGACATAATGATGGTAGAGTTTTTAAAGCAAATAGAAATGGCAACTGGGAAGTCTTTCATGGTGAGCATCATCACATTTGGTACATCATTGGCTGATACTACTAATATTCACACTTCAGATAACATAGTTGTACTCATTTAGGTGCTTGGCTTATACAGTGACTCCAAAAACCGTTCCAATGCCTAACCCCAAACCGGGGCACGAAGCGCCCCGCAATCACCTGTGGGAATCTCACTTAGCTTTGGTGGGGACAAATAACGTACAAACCCTTGGCTACAACTTTGTCCCCAGGGTCATGTGATTCGGCTCAGGGGCACTAGAGATATGG
>JBBPUL010000349.1:0-23383 GCA_038094675.1 Spongispora temasekensis | reverse complement strand
GTTTCTGAGTGGGAGAGATGGATCTCATGATGGTTGTGGTTGGAAACAAAGATGCATGTGAACTATTTTAAACTCAGACATGATTCTAGTATGTGTATGTTTGTTTGTATGACCAAACATAACCAAACAACCCTCAATTTTAATGTACTCAGCAAAAGGTGCAAAACTGTTGCAATGGTGTTGCTGTTTTGAAATGGATGTATCTTCATAGTGTGTGAACCAAATCACATGACTCTGGGGACAATGTTGTAGCCAAGGGTTTGTACTTTATTTGTTCCCACCAAAGCGAAGTAAAATTCCCACGAGTGATTGTGGGGTGCTTCGTGCCCCAGTTTGGGGTTAGGTATTGCAACAGTTTTGCACCTCACTGTATAGCAAGAAAGGTATTGCTAGGCAGTACTATCTTTTTGTCCAATGCATTAGACACAGAGTGCACAACAAGAACATCACTTTCAACATTTCCACTATCTCTTCTCTCTTTAAGCAGATGCTGGATGCTGGACTGGATATTCCAACACAGTGCCATACCATAATCTCCTTTACCCTTCTTCCTACAGATTTTGACTCTATGATCTCTAATATAGTTTAATCTGTAAAGAAATCAGAGTTCTTCATAGACAGCATCCTTCTTCACATTTCTACTGAGGTTAGCATTATGGCCTCACTTCCTCCAAGAATTCTCATTCTCTTGTCACCCACATTTCAGAACCTGATTCTTTTGTTAATAGAACTAGTGCTCTTAGATACAGACCTGGACCCTCTAATTCCTGGAAGTCTAGTTTCAAAAAGAACCAGTCTTACCAAATCTCACTTCTCTAATGACAATCCAAGTTCCTCTTTCTGTGGTGGAAAAGGAAAACAAGGTTGATCTGGACCAGAGAAGCATAACAAGGACAATTATGCTGAAAGGAAAGCAAGAACCTTAGATGGCATTGCTAATGCTGTAGAGATACCCATGGAAGAAATTCCTATGGAGATACCTGAAGAAGAGACAATCATAGATGACTACTATACCTCTGAGGAACCCAGTTCCTCTAAAAGAATTCAAGATTCCTCCATGATTTTCTAAAATGATAGAGAGAGTGGTATGGATATTACAACCACTGGATACTGTCAGCAGTATTTCCATTCTTTCCCTCATCATCATGCTGATGAGAGACCTTCCTTACAGAGATCATCTCAACTCTGTGTGTTAGAGAAGGAGGAGATAACTTGGAGTTGTACATTATTTTCCTGGCTTTCATTCAGAGCATTTCCCAAGTCTGCTGCATGTAATCCTTATCACACTGATGATGTAATACATGGATCTAGATCAGGGTCATTTATCTGATCAGCTTCTTTTATTAAGAATCACTGAATGATCGATTCTGGCTGTACAGATCATATTACTCCTTTTGAGGAAGACTTTGCTTTACTTGGAAGCAATAAGAAGTATGCCACTATTGTTGATGGTAATACCATTGAGATGATTGGCTCTGGAACAATTATACTGGAAGCTTTTGATGCTTCTAAAATCAACACCAAGTTGACTTTAACTGGTGTTTGGTATTCTCCAGATGCTTCTTGTCAACTTTTGTCTACAAATTGACTTACTTTATAGGGCTATACAATCCATATTGGAAAAACAACAGATATCTTGGATTAACAAGGTAACCTCCTGATTTAGGCTTCTGCCTCATTCTCTAATGATGTCCTTCATTTGTTTCAGTCTACAGTGATCACACCACATGCTGGGATTTATACCTTGCAGGATTTACTGTCCTTTGATCTTTGGCATCAGTGTTTCAGACATCCATCTGATAATGCTCTTAGGCATGCTTCTACCTCATGTCTGATTTGCCTGTTTTACCATTCACTTGCTCTGTTGTTTCTTGTCATGGATACCAACTGGGCAAAGCTTATGAATGGCCTCTTGGTCCTTCTGACAAGTGATCTACTCATGTTTTGGGTCTCATTCATTCTGATCTTATTGAATTACAGAATTTACAGTGACCTCAAAAACCCTTTCCCTAATGGCAGTGTACACAGCACACTGCCAATCACTGTTAGCTTGTGTGGGGATATAAATAGAAAATACTATTGGCTACAAATCAGCTCCCTGGGTCATGTGATTTGGTTCACATACTATAGAGATATGACCATTTTAAGACAGTCATGTCATAGAAAGAGGTTTTGAGCTTTTGAAATCATAATCATTGAATATTTGTTTGTAGAGACAAATATATGCATGTAAACAGCATGTCTGAGTTTAAAAAAGTTCACACACATACCAAATACTAATAATGTCCAAATACCCCTGTAAATTCAAAAGCTCAAAAACCCTTTTCATGACATGGCTGTCTTAAAATGATCATATCTCTATAGTGTGTGAACCAAATCACATGACCAAGGGAGCAAACTTGTAGCCAAGAGTAGTTTCTATTTATATCACCACCCAAGCTAAGTGAATTTCCCATAGTGATTGGCAGTGTGCTGCACACACTGCTGTCAGAGGTATATATGTATTTATACCAAAAGAACAGAGAAAGAACAAATTGGCCCCTAAAGCTGCAGATATGGTCTTTATTGGCTATGAAACAGGCTCAAAAGCTTACTACTTTTACTGTCCTACTAGAAGATGCATGTTTATTTCCTCAACTACCACTTTTGATGAGACAGTCTTTTCATTAACTATCACCTTTACCTCGAAATACTCTGGAACTGGAGAATCAATACTTATTCAGTACAGAATCTGAGAGAATTCCTCATTGTCCATAGTTTGCTTCTAGGAGAGGTCCTAAAGATACTATCCCTGAATTCAGGTCACTACCTCATCAACACTACCAGGACTATTAATGAGGAACCACCCATAAGGGTGAGAAGATCTCATCAAATAGCTAAACCTAGAGTTATGCCAGATCACCTCTAGAGATTGAGAAAGATCTTCAACATACCAGACCAATGTCTACAATTCAGGAGGAGCCACTTTCTGATCAAGGAGGAGATAATATACCTCTTGATCAAGATAATTCAATGCATAATCAAGTTCCTACAAATGAAGAAGATGATATGGGTGAAATATATTCATTAAAATGGATATGTTGCCATCTATTAGCTGCTGCTGCTGCAACTGCAGAATCAATACCAGTTTATTACCAAGATATAAAGAAATTACCTAAAGCAGATCAAATACAATGGCAATCTGCAATGGAAGAAGAAATAAAATCCTTGAATGACAGACATGTCTGGGATTTAGTGGATATACCATTAGGATGAAAACTCATAACTGAAAGATGGATTTATGCAGTTAAAAGTGATGTTCAAAAGAAAGCTTGCTTTGTTACAAAAGGCTTCATGCAAGTCTTTGGAATAGATTTTAAAGAAACCTTTTCTCCAGTTACTTGTTTTGGGACTGTCAGACTTTTATTAGCCTTAGCAGCTCTTGATGTCAAAACAGCATTTCTCTTTGGAGAACTTGATGAAAAAGAAGAGCTTTATATGGCTCAACCTGAAGGTTTCATTTAGAAAGGACAAGAGATGAAGGTTTGTCACTTAAACAAGGCAATTTATGACCTAAAACAAGCAAAACTCAAGTGGAATCAAGTACTCCATGAGTTGTTACTCAAGATGGATTTCAAGAGAACTCATTCAGATGCTGGTGTTTACATCAAGCATATGTATAGGCAAAGACAAGAGAATCATTATTGTCTATGTTGATGATGCTCTATTTCTGGGTAGCAACAAAAAAAAAAAAATCCTCAAGCATAAAACAAACTTTATGAAGAAATGGGAATTAAGAGATCTAGGATCCACAAAAGAATATTTTGGAATGCAGATTACCAGAGATTGAAAAAAATGAACTCTAAGACTAGATCAAATATTCTATGCTGAGAAAGTCATCAAAAGAGATCCATTACAGAATATTGCATCTTTCTAGCCAATGGCATTGTCTCTTGGTTATCAAAAAGACAAAAATAGTTCTTTCTTCAACTAAGACAGAAACAGCAAAACAACTTGCTTGGATCTGAAATTTATTTTTTGAGATTAGTCATAGTGCATGAATGCATCTTGCAAACCACTGTTCACCCCCCATATGCCACTGCCATGTGATCTCAGAGTTTGCAGCTGTTCATGTTGCTTTCTTGATATAAAGCATGGTAAAGTTTGAAAGAATCATCAGCTATTTGATTTATAAGAGCAGTAAATGCTTATTTCTTTTCTTGAAATTGAGCTGAAATTGAGCATGGAGAGTTTCCCAGTAACATATTGTGCCCATCTGAGTCAAGCCAGTTGAAGTGATAGCATCATAGAGTTTATCTTCTCAGTCCTCAAGCTCATTCTTAACATCTGAGTCCTTCTGATCCAAATCCAGCTAATATGCTTCTTCTTCAACATCACCTACCAGCGACTCAAAGCCTGGAGCAGCAGTGGAAGGTATTAATTGGCCATCAGAGGGAGGGACAGATGGTAGTAAGCAATAAAAGCCAAAGTCATCAAGTGATGAATGATTTCACCATAAACACTGGTATCTCTGTTGTGTCTGCTTGGATTTGCTCATCACATCAGGACTCTTTATATACATATGTCATTGGTCTCACTGGAACAGAACCATTGCTTGAAAAGATGCTGAGCAAAACTCATACAGAAACTTATGCTTATGCTCTCACTGCAAAACTCTTGGGACCCAATCCTGATGCTTCATATCCTCTTTTTCAACCATTTCTGCAAGTCTCTAACCAAAATCAATGTTTCTTAGTCTGCATCAATATCATGGTCAGCCTCTGTCTCCTCATCCTCATCTTCAAATTCTTGCTTATAATTGATCTTTAGTCCATTAAATCCAATAGAGAGGTTTTTATTGTCTGAATCATGTTGATTAGTTGGATTGCTTGGAACTGGTCAAAACTGACTCAGAGATTAAAGTTAACATTGGCCAAAGTTGATTCTGTAATCTGCTTACATTTTGTGACCTCTTCTTCAGGTGACCTCTAGGTATGATGGTATGTATCTTGATAGATCTCCTGATCATATCTCTTATCACTGGATCTTGGATCTCAATCAAGATCTTAGGGCCAGGTAAGGCTATGCCTTCCTTCCATTCTTCTCACCATTACTACATGTCTACTACATATCTGTACTCTGGACCCTTATCTGTAGTTACCTTATTTAGTAGTGCCCTCTGCCCTGGCTGGACCTAAGCTTCATCCATGCACATGGCCTGACAATATATATAGGGCACTGTGGTTGACTGGATTTCCCTGGCTTGATTCTTTTAATCCTTCTTCTATCCTCACCTCTAGTGGCCTAGCTCTAAGTGTGATGGTTGTCTAGTGTCCTCTGCTTAGCAAGGCATTTGGTTAGGCTGCTATCACTCATCATCTTTTATAATCCTTGAGATCCTTCAACATTATTCCATGTTCTTTGCATATCCATACAGAGCTGGCTTCCTGCAAGAACTATCACCATTCTCTGAAGATTTCCGGGTTGCTATAACCAAACCTCAGTGCATACTAGCCCAAGCATTCCATTTGCACTGATTCTCCCCTGATCTTCACATCTACTCAAAGTTAGGTTTAGTGTATTGCTAGTTTACAACATGGACCCCTCAAGAGTGCATGTATATGCATGATTTCTGAGGTAAGCAGTGTGAGCAACTACATCAGGCCATAGGGACTGGGGGATATTGCAGGTGAAGCACATGACATATGTTAACTCCATTAGCATGTGATTGGAGTGCTCAGCCATGCCATTTGGGCAGGTGAATATGATGTAGTGAATTCAATTTAAACACCATGATTGGTAAGCCACATAAGTAGATTTTGGTTGACATATTCATATTCTTTGCCATTGTCTATCCCAAGCCATTTTGGCTTAGTTTCCCAGTGAGCCTCCATATAGGTAAGGTACTGCTGGACTTTGAAGGTAGCCTTGTCTTTAGTTTTTTCATAAATAGCACAGTACATCATTATGTACAATCATCTATAAATGATATGTAGTACTTGATTCTCCATAGCCTGACTATTCTTGCTGGCCTCCACACATCTGTGTGTGTCAGGTCACCCAGCTTGTCAGCTTGGCTTGTAGCATGATCCAGGAATGGAGCATGCATATGTTTGGCCTGGATATAGGCTGGGCAATCAAATGTCATGGGTGAATGTGCATTGACATGAAGCCCATTGACTAAGCCCTTATGTAGTAGGTCTTATAGGCCACATACACTAATACATATGTCCCAGCCTTTTGTGCCAGGTTTCCCAACTTTCAGCAACATGTGTAATATGTACTTTCACCAGTGGCATTAATTACCTCAGCATATAGGTGATATAAGCCATGTGTTTGCATGCCTGTGGTGATGATTTCACCATTTCAGTTAATGAGGTTTAGTGTGCCATCACAAATGGTGGCACATCCACTAATTGCATTAAAGCAGCTAATTAAAAATAGATTATATTTGGCCAAGGGGACATAGAGCACTTCATGCAACTAGAGGGTGAACATTTTGTTGAGTACACTAGTCTTTAGGGTGAGGTGTCCATAACCATGCACAGGGACAGGTGAAGCACTAACTCAATTATGTTATAGTCAATTGGCTCAAGATTTTCAAGTGAGTCTTGGTTATGTGTGATGTGGGTTGTTGCTCCTGTATCAGTCATCTATGAGTAAGCCAAAAGCCCAAATTTATTTCCATCACCCATAACTACATTGATGTTGATTGCTACAAAGGCCATATTGGCATCATCTGCCACAAGGTGTGGCTGTGAGGCACCATTGTCCCTCTTTTTGCCTTTTTTCTTTCCTTCTTTTTCCCACCTTGCTAGATCATGCTTGGAACCCCCTAGAGCCTAGCAATTTTTGCATGATATGACCAAATCAGTGGCAATTATCACACTTTGGCTTGCCAGGGATGTTGAAGTCACAGGTCTATAGCCTGGGCAGAGGTTGAGCTAGGTACTCACCAGGTGGTTGAAATGCTGGTATAGAGGCATATTGTGGTAAGTGGAAGGGATGTTATTAGAACTCAGATGACTGAGCTCAAATGATATAGTCATACATGTGCTTATGTGATATGCTGCATTAGTACACTACACTATACTATGTATATATATCAAATAGTGCTTTTATCCATTCAACACTCCCCCTTGCTAAGCAGCTACTCTGAGCATGTTAAGCAAGTTATGGCAGCAGTAGTACTATGATTGTGCTCTGTCATAAAATTCAAGACCATAATGCCAAGGTTCTTGATGAACATGTCAGCAGGGTTGTTTGTCTCTTCAATGAAGAATATCTCAATGAGTTTCTTCTTGACATATTCATGAATGCCATGCCACCTGAGGTCAATGTGTTTAGACCTGCTTTCAGTAACTGGGTTATTGGCCATGAAGATGGAGTCTTGGTTATCACCACAGATCAGGATTGGTTCAAGATAATACCCAAGTTCTTCTGATATGGTATAAATCCAAACTACTTGTTTGCTGCAGTCCGAGAATGTGACATATTCTGCTTCAGTGGAGGAGTAGGCAACCCTAGATTGCTGTTGCAACTGCCAGCTAAAGATACAGTTGGCCAATTTAATGAATCATTCTGTGTGTGATCATCTGAAATTTGGATCAGATGCCTAATCTGAATTAGTGAAGGCAATTAGCCCTGCCTTGGAAGCTCTATCAAATACCAGAAAGCAATGTCTAGTCCTGAGTAGATAGCAGCATATATAAAATGCATGATTGAGATGGTCTTTTGAGAATCAGGTTGCATGCTTTGAGAGGGTTATTACTGTGAAGGCAATGTCAGGATGAGTCCCAAGCATTAGGTAGAGCAGTGAGCTGATCACTTGTTGGAAGAGTGACATGATTTTTAGGTTCACAACACCTTCATGTGTGATGGGATGATACCCTTGAGAAAGGGGAGTAGGCACTACATGAGCATTGATGAGGTTAAACCTTTGTAGGATCTTTTCTAGATAGGTGCATTGATCAATGAAGATCTTGCTGCTCTCTCATCTTATATTCATGTGTAGGAACTCTTTGGCAGGACCTAAGTCTTTACAATCCCAGCGCTTCATAAAAGCATCTTTGATTTCTCTAATGGTTTTAATGTCAGGACCACAAAAGAGGGTGTCATCAACATAGACAACAGCAATAACAATGGTAGAACCTTTCTTCCAATAGAGGAAGATACCAGCATCAGACTTCAGATGTTCAAATCCAAGATATTTAATGGACTCATTAAGAGTCTCCCACCAGGCAAGTCCAGCTTGTTTAAGGCCATATAGGGCATGTCATAGATGGAGCATTTTAGTCTCTTGCCCTTTGACTGTGGAGCCTTTAGGTTATTTCATGTAGATCTCTTCATCCAGCTTGCCATATAAATAGGTGCTTCAGATGTTTAGTCCTTCTATATATCAGTTTTCAATGAAGGCAAGTGCAAGTATTAAGTGCACTGTCTTGAATTAAATGACAGGGGAGAATATATTGTTGAAGTCTATTCCTTCAACCTGGGAGAAGCCTTTCACTATAAGGTTGGAGTGTTTGCAGCCATTGGATTTCACATCGAATACTCAGCAATTGGAGATAACTTTGCACCCTCTAGGCATATCCACAAGTTCAAAGACTTGTCATTCTCTGAGCATGTCTAATTCTTTTTAACATGCATCTCTCCACTCCTTTTGTTGATCTGGTGGTAGGGAAACTTTGTCCCAGTAAGTCTATTCATGGTGTGGTTTTGTGTCTGCAGAAACTGTAGGGATTGCCTTAGATAGAAGGAAAGTGGTGAGTCCAGATCCTCCCTCAGAACACATGTGCTTAACATTGGTTTTTCTATCAGAAGCAGGAGCAGCAGAGACAGATGTGTTAGGAAAATCGCCAGATAATGGTTGGCAAGGACAAGTAGCATAGTCCTTGTGCACTACATATGTCTTTGACCTGATCAACAGGATATCAGGTATCACCATACACATTGCCAGGTCAAATCAGCAGTTGGCATGTTTAATAGAAATGATAAGGTGGAGGTGGCACAACCAGTGGGCCCTGAAGCTACTGGCTAGGAGGGGTGTGAGAATGGGGCACCATAGGAGGTACAGGAAGCAGTGTAACTGATCTGGAAGAGGGAGAATAAGGAGGAAAGGAGTCATTATCTTGAGGAAGAGTGGATGGAATGACTAGTTCTGGATCTACAGGAGCATGAGGCAGACTAGAAGCAGCACCAGAAGGGCACTTGACAGGTCAATCACAGCAGGGAAACTGCACTTCAAGGAACTCTACCTGAGCAGCAGTGAAGAGAACATTGTTGGGGGAGCACATGAATAGAAAGTTCACATTATTGCCTGGAGCAACACCTAGGTACACCATGAGTTCTGATTTAAGGGCGAGTTTATCAGCATACACATCAGAAGGAAGAAACACATAAGTAGTGCGACCAAAGATGCACAAGTAGTGTTTGAAATCCAGTCCAGTCTGGTCTTTGTTACCTTTTTTGGAAGGACTAGACCATAACTGGTCTTGAAAAATATCTCACAACTCCATAACCATAACTGGACCATTCAAGACTGGTTCTAATTGGTCATCAGTCGGTTACAGACCAGTTATGACAATTGGTTCACATGTACATATGTAGCATGGTACATCATATGAAGTTGTTCCATGCAGTAAAAAAAATGGATACCACCCCTCTGTTCATACTGTTTCTGCTGTCAACAATGCTAAATGCACAAAAATCAACCTGCTCTCGAGTCCAAACACAGAAAGCTCATGAGTTGCAACAGAAATGGCCCCACCCTCCCAAGTCCAAGTTGTGGAAACAAAAGTGTAAATGATATGCAGTGACTGATAGTTCATCATCAGCAGATACAAGCGACTCTCATGATGAATGGGTATTGTGCACTCATAAAAGAGGTCATGGTTGGCCACAGGCAAAGAGATGTCACCATACAAGCAATACCTCATTGTAGGAGGTGACTGAGAAGCCAATGAGTGATGTTGAGGAAGTGGAACTTGAGATTGAAGAGCTCAATGTTGATGTTGATGAGGGATCCAAGTTCAACAATGCCAGGATGGCTGGCACAAATGGTGGTGGTGATACTGATGAGGAGAAATTGATAAGCTAAAATGATGATTAACATCAGTATCTGATGATTGGTATGCAGGTTGACATACAAGACAAGCATCATGGTGATCCGCAGGCTGAGCACAAGATCAAAAAGATTAGGGGAAACTCATCTTGTCAGATCCACATCCACTCTCATTATAAACTATATCAAGAATGGTGTACTAGGCAAAACATCCCAGAGAATCACCATGCTGTCCCATGTGACATCATAGAGTAGCACAGGCTGAAAAGGCAAGGCACTGATCCAAATCAGCCAGCAATTGATGCCATGTTCTCTCATGTCCCTGGACCATGACCATTTTTACAGGATGAAGTCTTAAGATGTGTGGCCAGGTTTATCATATGTGATGACCAGGTAGGATTTGTCATTGTTTGTACTATGCTTTCTATTGTTGAACTAATAATAAAACACTACTAGTTGCTTGCTGTAGCAGACAAGGCAATGTTTTGCAACTGCCTAGTGGCAATGTGACCAAATGCTACCACACATGCCCTACCATCAACCCATGACATCAGTACATTTATTCACAATGAATTTGGCCAGTTCATTGGGGAGCTGAAGGCAGAAATCCAGATTCATCATGTTTTTTCCCTCCTATTCTACTCTAACCAACCATTACTTCTCAACTTCAGTCACCATTAAGTGGCTGCATCTCTACTGCCATGGACCTCTGGACTGTCAAGCAAATGAAGGCCTTGTTCTTAGGCATCACAGTGTGATGGATTCAAGTTGACCCAAGTACATGAGGATGGACATTATGTTCTCAAGTCATTGTCTTTCAGGCATTTTTAGGTGCACATAGTGGTGACAATATTGCTTGATACTTTATTGGACTCTGCAAGCAGGCTGAGATTATTATATTAACATCTAGCAAGTTATTCTGTATCACCACTGATAATGCTAGCTCAAATAACAAAGCTGCTGACATCATAGAATGCCTATTTCATCAACATGGCATATACTCATTCAGCACTGATGCCAATTGTCTTGCTTGCCTTGCCCATGTAATTAATCTTGCCATCACATCCATTCTCACTGCCATCACCAAAATATCCAGCATCAACACCACATCAACCATCTGGGAGTTTAACCCCATTCTTCCTCACAATCGCATGCTCAACAATACATTGGATGTCATCACAACCATCCATACACCCACAATCAAAATCCAGTGCTCAGGGCAGCAGATTGAGTACTTCTAAATGCTACAAGCAAAGTGTAGCATCAACCCTCCTCTCTCCATTCCATTACATAGCAACATTAGGTGGGGCATGGCCAATGAGATGCTTGGTTGGTGTTATAACAGGCATGGGTAGCATCAGCCATAGACTCAATGTGCAACCTAAAGCTGCAAGACGAAGATGAAGGGCATAGGTTCCAAGCATAATGCAAGGTAACTGATCACTACTCTGCCTAGGCAAGTATGTAGTGATGTCAAAGGATGAACACAGAGTATCCTCAAGTGAAGATGCTGCGAGGCCAAGAGGTTTGTAGGGAGAGCAAGGAGGAGTGAGAGGGTCAAAGACACAATAGATTACTATCTCAAGTAGGCTCAAGCTAAGGATACACTGCTTGTGCTATGCCCTATTTATATGTATGAATCCTGAACACAGACCAAGCAGTGCTGTGATAAGAGAGGAAACTAAAAGGGGAAGCTGGAGATAAAGGGAAATGAGTCATACACAGCATGAAATGATTCATAAGGCTGTGTATGATAGAACTACATGGAACATCATGGAATGTATGAGTCAGAGGTAAGAGATAAGGGAAATGCATGGCCATAACACTGACTAATCGAAGGGCTGTGTGTGTTTAAGTAATACAAGGCAAAGAGACATGAAGATGAAGGAAAAGAGGGGTCGATCATAATAGTTGGGCATATAAACTGCATCAGGTATGTACACTATCTATTGAGTATTTACATATGCTGATGGATTTTCAGCCTATCAATATGTTTATTCAGTCTGCAGATAAACTCTATGGCCTGATTACAACAATTCGGTATAATGGATGAGTCAAGCACATATTATGGACAAAGTTTGCTTTATCAATGAAGAATTTGGACCATATCCAAGACACATGGTCTGTGATTGCCATATGTATTCTAATGATTCTGCCATTATAGTACTATGCTGACTACTCTACAATTGAAAGGATGCAAATAACATCCAGCAACTTTTTTTCAGATGAAAACCAAGCAACCTTTTGTCAGCATGGGAGAAGAAGCTTGACATCATGAGGTATTCACCTTTTAGGAATGCCCTTCAAGATGGCATTAGCAAGATCATGAAATACTACAACTGCTTTAATGATATGCCAGTGTATGTGCTTGCTCTTGGTGGATCTCATTTATATTGTACTACTATCTTCAAGTTTCCACTTGCTTACTTGTCACTTTGTTTGCAGTCCTCCATCCATACTACAAATTAGACTATATCAAGATGGCTTGGGGTGATGCAGATAAATAGGCCAAGGAGATCACTGCTGGCAATTATTGCATAAAGAACTGGCATGATGAAGCACTTAAGATTATTGAGTCTACCATGCAGGAGTACTGGAAAGAGATCGAGGATGCCCAGATCATGCAGCACACAGACCATGACACACAACTCCTCTAACCAGATGATAATATGCTTGAATCTAAGTATAACTGCCATCACTGTACTCTCATTGAGAAGGCTGGTCATGGTGCAGTGCTTGAATGGGCTGCAGAACTATGCTGCTATCTTACCAACTTACCTGAAGATGTTACCAAGAGTATGGACATCATTGACTGGTGGTCCAAACACACTATAATGTATCCCATCCTCACATGAATTGCTCAAGACATCTGCATGATCCCAGCTTCATTGGTGTCCTGTGAACATCTATTTTTTGCTAGTGCAGAAATTGCCACTGACCATTGATCACATTTGGATGCCACCAAGTTTCAGCAGCTCCAAGTCCTCAAGCATGCCTGGCAGAAGTCCATTATTGATCATGCAGCCACTAATTCAAAGACAGTCACAGATATTTATTTGCAAGAGTTTTGGGAGTTGAATGAGCAGGAGAGTGAGTTTCTGTATGTAGAATCAACTAGTAGTAACATGGAGGACAAGTAGTTTTATAGTTGGTTTTAACCAGTTATAACTGGTCTTCATGTGGTCTTGACAAAATGCACAAACTCTCAAGACTGAGACCAGTAAAGACCAAAAAATTGGTCCTGAACAGTCCAGTCCAATTGTGTTAAAGTCTGGTCTGGTCCTAGTTATTTTCCAGTCTTTGGACTGGACCTTCAAACACTATGCACAAGTGGTTAATTCTAGGAACCTTTGAGGTGAGAACCTCATATGGCATGCACCATCATAGGTGCAAAAGAGGTGTACCATTATATACATGGGTGGCATGAGAGGTGGCAAACTTCCACCAACTATCAGGCAAGCAAGCAAGGTGCTGAATCACCTTTGCTTTGTCCATGAGAGTGCATATGAATATTTCAGTGCATCCATTCTATTGAGGAATGTGGGGGGCACTGTTGTGAATAACAATGCCCTCTCTCTTAAGTATATTATCATAGGTGATAGACTTATATTCTTCACCAAATTTAGATATCCACTGTTGTACTGATGCATCAAACTAGGTCTTTACTTCCTTTAGAAAATGGTGGTTAGTAACCAATGCATCACTTTTATTACACAAAGGTATGGTCCAAGTTATGAAGATATAGTCACCCAGAAAGATGATCAAGTACTAATGTAAGTAATATGATTCGGTGTTATCTATATGGATAAGCTCAAAGGTGCACTTAGCACACACAGAGGTTGGAGGGAAGGATTTTTGAGGTGTTTTGCCTTTGGCACAACTAGAGCAGATTAGAGAATCAGTATCCAGAATAATGAAGTCTGGTAGACCCAAAGTATGTGTATTGGCTTGTTTTACAACCTCTTTGGAGGAGTGACCTAGGCATTGATGGATGGTCTCAAAATCAATAGTCCCATGGATGTGCATAGGGGCTGGAGTATCCTTTAAGATATACATGTTGTAGCCTAAGTGACCAGTAACAAAAGACACAAGAATTTTGCTGTCACCATAGATTACAGTGAGCTGGTTAAGGGCTCCATGTACCTTAGCACCTGCCTGTAGCAGTTGTCCTAATGAAATCAAGTTGATTCCAGAGTTTGGTATATGACTGACATCATGCAGCTCTAAAAAGTGCTTATGGTTCTGGTCATCTATTTATTGTAGCCTGACAATCCCTTTTTCTTCCACAAAGATAGTGGCAGCCATGGTTTGAACTTGGAGGTGCTCATTTCCACTGAGCTTAGTATAGTTCATATATGCTTCTCTCAAAGGCATAAAGTATATGGAGACACCAGAGTTAAGTATCTGCAGGCTCTTGTATTCCTTGCTTAGGTTATGGTCACACTTAGCACATTACACATAGAAGAGGTGATAGTGATTATGTACACTACCACAAGCTCCTATAAAATAACTACTAGCTATAGGCAAATACTGTAGCTGCCATTAGTGAGTTATTAGGAGCAGTGATGGTG
The DNA here is from genome assembly GCA_038094675.1 of Spongispora temasekensis. NCBI lineage: Eukaryota > Fungi > Basidiomycota > Agaricomycetes > Boletales > Boletaceae > Spongispora > Spongispora temasekensis. The sequence continues at coordinate 8,770 of JBBPUL010000349.1, read as the reverse complement.
AGGATGACTAACTGAAGGATGGAATCACCAGACCAAGCAACCAATCTGCCTCTTGAGGATCCTCCAATTTATAGATGTTGATGATGTCATCTTCATCTCAGTGGTCAGATGGTGGCACAATAGTCTTGCATTTGTGAGAGCACTTGCAGGAAGAAGGAGAGTCAGACTCAGAGTCAGGAATGGATTGTATCCTGGTGGTGAGTGTTGGGACGGCAAGTGAGAAGAGGCCAGCAAGGAGAGCAGGCCCTCATAAGTGATGTCAGTGTCAAAAGACCTGATGGTCTCAATTGAAGGAGGAATGTCAAGCTGATGGATGAGACTAAATGCTTGCTAGACACAAGTATCAGCAGGTGGGCCTTATTCTCCTTGATAGAGACTGGTGGAATGGTGAGAGAGAAGATGAGGGTCAATAGTTGATTCTGGACTAGCATAGTAAGTGAAGGAGGCAAGGTAGGCATGGGGCTGAGCAGGCATAGCTTTTGCTTTGCCCTTGCCTTTATTGCCACCATGTCAACCTCAAGGTCCTTTATTCTTGCATGCACTGCCATCAGGCTACTGCTGCTGCTTGAACTTGGGGTCCTTCCTCTTGCACTTTGTTATGACAGGCACAGGTAGTGTCAGCCATAGACTTGAAGTGCAACCTAAACCTGTAAGGTGAAGACAAGAGGCAAAGGTTCCAAGCACAATGCAGTTACTACTCCACCAAGGCAAGTATGTAGCAACATTGAAGATGAAGGTAGAGTATCCTCAAGCAAAGATGCTGCAAGGCCAAGAGGGTGTTACGACAGGCGCAGGTAGCATCAGCCATAGACTCGATGTGCAACCTAAAGCTGTGAGATGAAGACGAGGGGCATAGGTCCTGAGCATGATGTACAGAGACTGGTCACTACTCTACCTTGGTGAGTATGTAGCAACATCGAAGACAAGAGTGGAGTGTCCTCAAGCGAAGATGCTGTGAGGCTGAGTAGTTCAGAGGGAGAGCAGAGGGGAGCGAGAGGGTCAAAGATGCAATATATTGCTATCTCGAGTAGGCTCAAGCTAAAGTATATGGCTTGTGCTACACCTCTATATATACATGTGGGGGACACACACGGACCAGGCCTAGGAAGAGCCTCAAAGACAAAGGAAGACATAAAGGGAAAGAGGATAAGCATCTATAAGTAATCCACAGTATGAATGAGTAAGAAGAAGACTGCGGATTGGAAATAAGAATCAAGTGTGCAGAAAAGAAGATCAGAAGAGAATGTGCTGCAGCACGAGGACTGCAGGAGCAGTAGAAGAGAAGCTCAGGTGAAATACCAGAGATAAGGATAAGCGACATGAGGTGTCAGAAGCAATAAGTGAAACAAAGAAGCAAGGAGGGCACACAGTGCCAAAGGAAAGAGTTCGAGGAAGAAGAAAGCAGCATAAACCAACAGGAGAGGTTGGTAAAGGGACAATGATGAACTGGGGTGATACATAGTATCAGAGACCACAGGTCCAGGGAAAAGGTGATGGGTATATTCTAGTAGGATGACCAGCAAGGCATGGGCAAACCAGCAAGGATGGCTGGTGAAACATCTAGAGGCGCAATGAGAGGTGCTGCATCTAAGACAAAGGGAAAGAAAAGAGAGCCATAGATCAATTATAACAGAGGGTTCTTAGAGAGAGTAGAGAGGAGTGAGAGGGTCAAAGATGCAATAGATTGCTACCTCAAGTAGGCTCAAGCTAAAGTATATGGCTTGTGCTACACCTCTATATATACATGCAGAGAACATGCATGGACCAGGCATAGGAAGAGCCTCAAACACAAAGAAAGACATTCTATGAGTAATCTGCAGTATAAATGAGTAAGAAGAAGACCGCAGATTTGAAATAAGAAGCAAATGCATAGCAGAGAAGATCAGAAGAGAAGGTGCTGTGACATGAGAACTGTGGTAGCAGTAGAAGAGAAAATCGGGTGAAATACCTGAGATAAGGATAAGTAACATGAGGCATCAGAAGCAATAGAGTGAAATGAAGAGAAAGGAGGCATGTGGTGCCAAGAAAAGAGTCCAAGGGAGAGCAACACACAGTGTTGTGAACTATGAGTCCAAGAAAGAAGAGAGAAACAAAGGTGACATGCAGTGTCAGAGACCATAGGTCCAGGGGAATAGGAATGGATATGCACCAGTAGGACAACCAGCAGAGCATAGTGGACAAACCAGCAAGGACAGCTGGTGAGGCATCTAGAGGTGCAACAAGAGGCACCATGGCTAAGGCAAGAGAAGAGAATGGAGGCCATAGACCAATTGTAACACACTTCATAGTGCTGATCTTGTTGGCCTAATTGGCCTTAGGCTGATCCTTCATATGGCACTGATCCCAAGAAAGAATCATGGCCTTTTGAATCTTATTGATAATGGGGCCCTTGGCCTTCCCAGAGGCATCCTTGGCCTGCATGATCATCTGTGCAATGACATCCATAGAGGGAGGGAGTTGTTATGACAGGTGCAGGTAGCATCAGTCATAGACTCGATGTGCAACCTAAAGCTGGGAGATGAAGACAAGGGTAATAGGTTCTGAGCACAATGCACAGAGACTAGTCACTACTCTGCCTAAGCAAGTATGTAGCAATTACAAAGACAAAGACAGAGTATTCTTGAGTGAAGACACTGTGAGGTCAAGTGATTCTGAGAGAGAGCAAGGGGAGCGAGAGGGTTAAAGATGCAATAGATTTCTATCTCAAGTAGGCTCAAGCTGAGGATACACTGCTTGTGCTACACCCTATTTATATGTATGAGTCCTGCACACAGACCAAGCTGTGTTTACAGTGTGATAAGAGAGTGAACCAAAAAGGGAAAACTGGAGATAAGGGAAAATGAGTCATGCACAGCATGAAATGAGTCAGAAGGCTGTGTATGATGTAAAGAACCTAGAATGGCTGGGAGGAACTAGGAGACTAAGTTCTCTAGTCCTGGCTGTCAGGAGAGAGTGTGGGCGTGATATGTTCACCCCAAAAAGATTCTGGGTAGAGGCGTCCAGAAACAGAGTGTCTGAAACGACTTCAGATGGTCCCAAGGTTCGACTGAGGTGACACGGCAGAAGCCGAGGCTCAGACAGGGTGGCCGAGACATGTGCCCAAGGTTGAGAGAGGAGCAGCCGAGACGTGCAGTCGAGCTTGACCGGTTAGTGATAAGAGAAAAGCGAATCCAAGTGTTCCCAAGGTGGACAAAGAAAAACGGTAGTGGAGTAGATGGGCAGCAGTGAAAATAGTGGACGTTGGCAGTAGCGGTGGCAGTTGCAGTGGATAAAATGGTCAGTAGTCATTCCAAACAGTCGGTGATAAATGTGAGCTAAAGGAAGCTGATTTCTAATTCTGAAGGACAAATCTTTATAGTCCCGGGCATTCCCGAGACTGCGAGACATAGCACATGTATTCAGGAACTATGTAGAGTGACATGCGATGGGAAATATAAGTGGCAGTCATGATATATACAAATTTGAAAGAAGGGCATTATGAGAAAGGCTATGCAGAGGCCAATGGAATGGGCACGTGATGTATAGGAATGGACTGACTGCTATAGCGAGGTGCCGAGGGTTCGACTGTGCATTCGGTGAGCTCAGCATCATGTGGAAACATTCGGAGAGCAATGGGGAAGGGAAGCTGAGTTCTCAGAGTGATAGCGGGCTCCTGGAAAGTGTGAAAAACACCTGATGTAACCGTAGAGGCATACTGTGCTCTACATCTGCAGGGGACTTGCTTCTGACTGTCCCCAGTCAGGTCCACCAGCTTAGTCAGCACAATGCAGAGTTCAGATTTTGTGGTGCTCAGTTGTGGTGTCGAAGTCGCATGTTGGTTACTCTCCTTCCTTCACTTCTACCTCCAACATCTCTCCCCAGTCAATGATGCTGCAATTCCAATCCTGGTTCGACAAGCAACGTGCCCTCAATGATGTGGGCCTCCTCCACCAACAGGAGATGCGCAAAAGGTTCAAGTCAGCCACTGAATGCGTCAAAGCCATCTCCAAGTCGATGCCCGATGACAGGGAAGATCTTGAGAAGGAGCAGGAGATGTGGGTACATGAGTTCGGTGATGCGATGGTGCATGGCACATAGGCTTTGGGTCGATGTGATTACTAACAGCTGGATAGGACCAATGGGATGTGGCGCAAGTCGAGGCTAAGGCTCTCGGGCTCGACACTAAGCTTGAGGCTGATGCCAAGGTTGCATTCGTCGATGCAGAGTGCATCCAGGCTGAGTGGCTGGAGTGTGCAAGGCAGAAGGAGGCAGTATCCAGGGCCGCAGGAGAGATGCGAGAGCCAGCCCCCATGCAGGGGACTGCGATGGACATGGAGGAGATCCAGGCTGCAGTGACTGAGGTCAGCGAGACCTCGGAGGTTCGCTCCTCCATGGTCAAGGTTAGCGAGGCCATGGGTGGTTGCTCGGTTGCTTTGTTGAGCCGAAAGGTATGTTGGGAGGGTTCTGAGCATGGGCAAGTACTGATGGATACCAGCGAGGGCATGAGGATGATGATGATGATGAGGTCGTGTCGGCCATCACGCTGAAGAAGCGGACGACTGCCAGCGAGTCCAACACTGATTACCTGGGCCCGTGTGTGAAGTGTGTCAAGGTCAGTGAAGCCAGGTCCTGTGCAAAGGGTACTGGTGCTGTGTGCATGCAGTGCCAGTCCCACAAGATTTGCTGTAGCTGGTCGACCGATTGCATGATCCTAAAGAGGCAGAGGCCAGGGATGATGCACACGGCGCTTCCGTCCGCCGGTCATGTGGCGGTGGTGATCACATGCAAACAAGGTAAGTTCCTCAGTTCAAAGCTTGCTACCAACTGACCGTTCAGCAGGTGCTCGGCCAATCCATGCGGCAGCCAAAGCTCCTTGAAAGCAAGCCGAGTTGCCGATCATGGTTAGTGATGAGGACAAGGGCGACGAAGAGACCCTGGTGAAGGGCAAGGGCAAGGGCAAGGTGAAGGAGATCCTGCCCCCGAGCCAAACGACTGTCAAGCCCTCGGTCGACAAGGCCCAAAAACAGCTCATACGCCGTCTCAACATGGCATATGTAAAAATGTATCAAGTCCGAGGCAGCCTCAAGGCGCTGGAGGTGGAGCTGGAGGAGGTGATGGATGAGTCGGCCGAGATCATCGGTGAGCTCCAGGGCCTCGACCTGTAGTAGTGCAAAATGTAACGTCCATAAAATGTAATGTAAATGCACAATTCAGAAAAAGAGATGAAAGAGACAAGAGAAGTAAAAGAAAAAAGATGTCCTTGTGCGAGGTACCACCCGACTTGTCTTCCTCGTTCAGCTTGCAACGTCTATCCCTGCCGATGGTTTCTCTAATTTTTCAGTATTGTTTGGTCTTAGTTCTATGAGAGGGTGAAATGAAATGTGCACAGTCTCGGATGTGTTAGAAGCAAAGGTGGCCCGAAGGCTCAGCATACATGAGACCTGAGACAAAAATAGAAAGGAGAATTGTGCAGCTGTTTTTTTTTTTTTTTTTATTTTTTTGACTTTTTGGGTGCGAGTGAGATGAGAGATTGCCGGTCGAAGCCTGGGGTTAAACAAAGTAAAAGAAATGTCCTCGGTAGGTAGTGAGGGAGTCTAGGGTTGCTTGAAAGCATCTGAATCATCCTTGGCAGGCTCTTCTATGTCTTCCCCTGCCATCCTATCCAAATCGTCATCATCTAAACCTGTAAGGTCAGTAGCGGTAATGGTACAGTGCATTCGGGGATAGTAAGGAATGAGGTGAAATGCTATGTATCGCAGCTTTGAGACTGCCCCGTCCAACTTGGCCAAAAGGTAGGATCCTCTGGTTGTCCTGCAAAGGACAACCATCAGCCCGAGATACCTCGGCTTTATCTTTTGGTTCAGCTCCTTCTCTATGCATGTGTTTTGTACGAGGACAAGGCTTCCCATGCGAAAGTCTAAGTTCTTGATCCGATTCACATGAATGAGGCTTCCCATGTGAAAGTCAAAGTTCTTGATCCAATTTTTAAATGCGGCTTCGAAGTATTTGATAGAATCGAACTGAGCCTTTTGAACTTGGTCCGCGATGGCTGCGAGGTCGTCGGGCCTCTTCTGCAGCTACCGAGCGTGCCATGCAACAATAGTGTTTTAAAGTCCGGTCCGGTCCGGTTTTTTGCCTTATTTGGCAAGCAACCGGACCGCAACCGGTTTTGGTAATTTTCTAAATAAGGCAACTGGCAACTGGACCAAAAAAGACTGGTTGCAACCGGTCTTTTGAAAAACCGGTCCATACAGGGTCGGCAACCGGTTTTAGAGCTACGCGGTGGCTGTACGACATTTAGCCGAGACTCGTGGCTTCCATTTCCATCAAGAATTATGTAAATCCATCCATAAATGGCCAAGATATGGCCATTTTCGAGTTATATGTTATAAAATAGTAGATTAGGCTCTATAAATTCCAAATAAATTCCTAAAATTCTGAATAAATTGTGGGAAGCCCCCCTATATATGGTAATGCAACCGGTCGCCTCAAGGACCGGTTGCAACCGGTTGGCAACTGCAGTCTTTAATTTTTCAAAACAAGGCAACTCGCAACTGCAGTCCAGTTGTAATCAGTTGTGGTCCAGTCCAGTTGCCAGTCTTTTGAAAAGTTGCAACTGGACTTTAAAACACTATGTGACAAGGCCAGTTGGTGATAGGGGGTCAGCATCTAAAGGGGGAATGAGGAACGTTGCCTCGGTGAGATCAAATGGGAAGATGGGCTCAACGCCGTGAATCATGAAATAGGGCGAAAGCCCGGTCGACCAAAGCACGGTAATGCGCTCGGCCCAAAATACCGAGTGCGTGGCAGTATGCCAGCATGACTCCCCCCCCTTGGAGGTTTTAATGATGGCCTCCCGGACATTATAATGATGCCATTCGACCACCCTGTTTGCTTGGGAGTTATAGGGGGAGATGCGGATGTGCCGAATGTGGTAGCGGTCCATGAGGACATCTAGAGTGAGAAGAAAGGTGGGGCCATTGTCAGTAACAATTTCCAAGATGGGGCCCCAATGGCAAAGGATATCTTCGAAAATAAAAGAAGTGAGTGCAGTAGCATTCTCGGACTGCAACATATGCCACTCTGGGTAGGCGGTCAAGATGCATCGAGCTTGGACGATGTATTGGTAGCCACCTGAATGGGGCATCAACATCATATCCAAGTGGGCCTTGCGAAAGAGACCACCGATGATCAGTACGGTGGGGGAAATATGGAATCGATTGTTCTGCCGAATCTGGCACTCGTGGCAGGTGCACATGAACCATTTGACGTCATCAACTAACATCAGCCACCAGAAGCACAGGAGCAAGCATGTCCGAACCATGAAGACACCCTTGTGCCCGAGGTCATCATGAGCCTCTCTAATCAGTTCATAGCAATGGTGCTCGGGCGCGACTAGCTGATGGCGGCTGTGTGGTTCCTGACACCAAAGGGAGCCATGGAGGAGGAAGAATTTCATCACCGAATTGATGAAGGTTTGGAACTCTACATTGGAAAGGTCAGCAGGGCGCTCGCGGGACTCGAGAAAGTTGCGAATCTGATGAATCCGGACTTTCCAAGCTGCGGCCTTGGTCGAACATGGTATAGTAGGCGAGTCTAGCGAGGCATCTGGCTTGGTAGAAGATGAAGTAAAAATAGAATGGTAAGGCAGGTGCGAAGAAAGAGGTGCAGGATCCTCAGTAAGGGGTCGATAAATTAAAATGCTAGGGCCCGAATGTGAAGAAGGCTCGGCATGTACCACGGAGTCCCGAGAAGTGGCTCAGTTATTAAGCAATGTGATTGCAAACGAGTATGAGTCATCCAGCCATTCCTCAATGTCGTTATCATCAGATGAATCATCATCAGATGGAGGGTGCTGAGACAGGCCATTGGGCCCGGCATGCTTCTCAGTGGGTATGTGCTGAAGCTCAAAATGGAATAATAAAATGCCTGCAATCCAGCGGTTGATGGTTGTATTCGGCTGTAAGTCAGAATTGTTGATCATCTCTTTGACATACTTGGCGTCCATCTCGATGATGAGGTTAGGAACACCGAAAATAAAAATGTGAACTGCCCGAAGGGTGTGAAAAAGACTGTAGAGTTCGAGTTTAGCCTGTGAATAACGGCTCTCAATGGTCATGAGGGAAATAGAACTGAAACGATTGGGATAGCATTTGCCATCGTCGCCCTCCTGCGAGAGGATAAACCTGACCACAATGACCGAGGTGTCTACAGTGAAGACAACTTCTTCGCCTGACTTATAGTCTAAGCGGCGGAGGGCAGGGGACTTGATGATCTCATCCTTGAGACAAGTCATTGCTTCACATTGCGCATTACCCCATTCGAAGGGGACACCTTTTCAGGTTAAATTGATGAGCAGCCGAGCGATGGCCACGAAGTCTCGGATGAAGATATGTATTACACAGCAGGTGCTGAGGAACCCGCGAACCTGTGTCAAGGTCTCACACTCAGGCCAGTCCCCAATCTTCTGGACTTTCACCTCGTGTGGCACTCGGCCTTCGAAAGTGCACTTGTGTCCGACGATCATCATGTCCTGGGCAGCAAGCATGAACTTCTTCGCAGAGACGGTGGCATTGACATTCTGGAGACATTGCAGAATCCTATGGACAATGATTAGGTGGTTCCAAATGAATTTTCGGATGCCAGGATTCTCAGGTATGGTCTTATACAGTGACCTCAAAAACCCTTTCCATACTAACCCCAATGGCAGTGCGCACAGCGCACTGCCAATCACTGTGGGAATTTCGCTTAGCTTTGGTGGGGATATAAATAGAACATACTCTTGGCTACA